>CM053788.1:659471918-659721918 GCA_028749045.1 Cupressus sempervirens
TCTTTGCCAGGCTTAACACAATATCATTAGTAGCTCTCGTGCTTAGAAAACATGGAATATTTGTTTGCGTGAGACTGGAAATGGAAAAATCTCATGTATTATACTCTATTTTTCTTATACACAAAGCTTTCATTCATCATAAATGCACAGAATAGAAAAACAGAGTGGCATCACATTTATTTTTGAATTTATGCCATTGATCCTCAAAAAATCCTATGATCCAAGAATGAAAATTGGGTTGACTCACCTTTCTTCTTAATACATTGGTAGTCAAGCCAATAAAATGCTTCCATCTATACCTTTCTTTCAATGTTGGCATTTTAGTTTGGGCCCACTGATGACAAGAGACATGTGTCATCAAGTCACTACCTTGCTATACATAACTTTTGAGAATCTTTCTATAGTGAGATAGTGATAACCATTTATTGTGCTTGGATCATGTGGAAGACATTTGATAGAACCTTTAAGAGAAATGTGGTGGGTCTCCCATTTGCTACCTCACTATACATAAATTTTGTGTAACTCTTTATAGCGAGATAGCGATGGCCATAGATTTGAACTTGATCTGAGGGTGTGGAAACTACATGAATATTTTAAGCTATGATGGGACCCTTACTCACTACCTCACTATACATTAAAAGTGCACATCTTTCCATAGCGATATAGTGAGTATCATTGATCCTTGCTTGATCTAATGATCATAATCCCTTGTATGTTTTATGCATGAGGCGTGGGCCCAGGTTACTGTTGATGCTAAGTTGGCTTAACATGTTGGCATATGTGTGTGTGTGTATATATATATATATATATATATATATATATATATATATATATATATATATATATATATATATATATATATATATATATATATATATATATATATATATATATATATATATATATAATTTTAATTTCTAGTGACATCACACCTCCTGGACTTTACTGTTCTTGTTATTTTTAGGTGGGTTGTTACATCACTATTGGCGAAAGTCATTAACTTTTCGGTAGTGACATAGCTACCTCTAGCAGACTCAGAACTTTTGACATATACATGCTTAGTAGGATGCCACCATGTCATTTTGTCTACATAGCTCATTTTTGACGAGTCACTAATTTGGGGCCCACCTTTTGAAATTTTTCATTACATCACAACTTTTTGACTAGTCGCTACCTTGCTACCGATGAGAGTCATTAACTTTCTAGTAGTGACATAGCAACTTTCGATGATGTATCAAAAATTGATGCCAGGAAAATTTAAAATAGAATAACTATGAATGACACGATTTTCATAGAAATAAAGGCATAGTTTGAAAGATATTTTCCTTGGGATCCTCAAAATTAGGGCCTATTTTAAAAGAAAACTATCTTTTACAATATTCGAGCACTCTCTATGTTGCTACCAGAAAGTTGATGACTTTCCTGGTCGTGATATAGTGACCTCTGATGGATTCAAAATTTTGGTGATGGTGAACATGTAACATATTGATTGAAATTTCACCAATTAATACTACTATCAGAAAAGGTGGTCATGCACATTTATGAAACTGCATGGAAATTCTACAGTCAAATCAATTTTAAAAGGTTGCCACTTTCTTTATATTCCAAGAACATGCTATGTTTCTACCAGTAGGGCACATGGATTTTCTAGTTGTGATATAGTGACTCACTGAAAAAAACTTGGGTTCCAATGACACCACTTGTGAATTGCTCCATGTGCATCCTTTCTGATACTGATGACCCTAGGATAGAGCACGCAACCACAATGTTTTCAAATTGATACACTTCTTTGACGTCGGACCTCATTTTTCAATACCATAACAATTTTTTTCGATGGTCGCTACATCACTATAGTAAATAGCCTCACAACTTTTTATAATGAGCATGTGACATCCATGGATCCAAACAAGATCCAATGGTGGGACAAGACCTTTTCAAAAGGATTCAATAATGGCTTTGAAGTAGGCAAGAAAAGAATATTTGATTCTTTTAAAAGGTTTCACGATAGAAAAATTAAAAAAGGGAAAGAACTAGAGTTTTACACAAATTTTAAAAGGTATAAAAAATATAAAACCAAAACCTGAAACCCTAGGATCAAATAAAAGAACTCACATCTAATTTTTATACCATGATTTTAAGAAAAGTTATTATCTAAAAAATTAGAGCAACAATGGCTCTTTCTAGGGATGATAGACTACTTGAGTCTATGCAAGAATTTAGAATCCTTGGGAGAGCAGACCACAAACTTGATACAACAATGACAACTTCCTCAAAAAGCACGAGATAGAACTCAGAAATAAGGAACTAGACTGTACAGGGAAATTTACAGGGATTTATAGAATATACATAATATAAAAGAACACAAAAAACCCTAAAGCTAATATTCATGGAAAAATAGATACTTTAAGAAAAGTACCTTTTCAATAATTTTCCATGAACTAGAAATTCAAGAATATCCCCAATTAAATCCTTCAAGAAATATGAGTGCTCTCCATTTGTATCATAGATGCAATATGGGCCAAACCAGATTGGGTCAAATTTACAATTTTTTCCTTAGTCTTCCAGTCTAGCATTCTGCATTAATGTCATGTCACCTATTTCAAACTTTCTCTCAGAAGCCCTTTTTTCATATAAGTGTTTCATCTGTGACTATAGCTTAGCATTCTGAATAGAGGATTCTCTCCTTATTTCTTCTAATTGCAAGATTTCATCCATTCTGAGTTACATCTCATCAACAATATCATCTTCATAGAGTTGAAAAAACTCATACATCTCCTTTAAGTTGTTTTGGGGAAGCCTAGCTTGTATACCATAAACCAAATCAAATGGAGCACATCTAATGGCCTTTTTCATAGTTACCCTATCAGCCCACAGAGCTAATGGCAATTTTGAATCCCATGCCTTCTTATTTTCTCTTAGAATTATCTTGATGATTTTTAAAATGATCCTATTACTTGACTCTGCCTAACCATTCCCCCAAGGATGATGAGGTGAAGATGTGTAACCTTTAATGCCATATTTGTTACAAAAAATCTTATACTCTTTAGATCTGAAACACATAGCATTATCAGCCACAATTTTCTGTAGGCATCCAAATTTGGTCACAATGTTGTTTAAAATGAAATTAATGACTACCTTACTTCTTGTATTCTTAGTAGGGACTACCTCAACCCTCTTGGTGAAATAATCCATAGCTACCAAGATCCATGAATGTCCACCACTAGATTTTTTTATGAATTCACCTATAAAATCAATTCCCCATTGTTGAAATGGTGCCTGCACTTCAACTAGTCTCAATGGAAAATTCCCAGAGAATTTTAACTTTCCACTAAACCTTTGACAAGCATCACAAACCGTTACAAACTCATAGACATCTCTAAAAAGTGTTGGCCACCAAAAACCAACCTTAAGAATTTTATGAGTAGTGGCCTTAGCCATATAATGACCACCACATACACCTTTATACATTTCTTTCAAAATCCTTTTAGACTCAATCTCATCTACACATTTCAAAAGAACCCCCTCCATAATTCTCCACCACAATTGTCCTTGCTCTATAACATACCTTATGGCCTGTAACTTTAGAGACCTTTTCTGGTTATCTATCAATTCTAATGGAGATTTCATGTTTTGCAAATGATAAATCACATCTCTATACCAATCAGAGGTATCCATATCACAAAGATTATCCCTGCAACAATCATCAAATTAGTTAATTTTGTTTGCCTCTAAATTGTCTTTTGTCATCAATTTGGCCAAACCTTGACCCCTAACTAGTTTAGTAATTTGAATGTCAATGTTAAACTCTTGTATCCTATTAATCCATCTACATCTCCTGCCAGATACGTCTTGTTGTGAAAAAAATCCTTCACATTAGTAGTCGGAACAAAAGAAATAACAGTAGCTCCCATTAAGTAACACCTAAAAGCCTTGAATCCTTTTACCAAGGCATACGACTATTTTTCATTTATATCATACTTGAGTTCTATTTCCTACAGGCATTTGCTAAAAAATGCAATGGGTTGCTCACAACCTTCCTCATTTCTCTGTAGCAATACTGTAGCAATAGTGTGAAATGAGGCAAAGGAAAATATATGCATTGGTTTATCATAATTAGGTTCTCTAAGAATAGGGGCATCTTTAATAGCCTGCTTGATCTTCTGGAATGGAATGCTAGGTTCACCATCCCATTTAATCTTAGATCCTTTCTTTAGCATCCTTGATATAGGCCTACTAATCTCTACAAAATTTGTCACAAATCTCCTAAAAAAGTTGATATGTTCAAAGAATGATTGAATACCTTTAACACTTTTGGGTTTCTAACTCTTGTCTATTGCTTCTACCCTTTTTGGGTCGATCCTTACTCCATGCTTACCAACTAGATGTCCTAACAACTTTTCTTTAGTAACACCAAAACTACATTTCTTTGGATTCAAAAAAATACCATACTTGAGGGCTCTGATAAATACCTTTTTCCAGATGTATGCAATGGTCATTTTCATCCTTGGAATATGCAGTGAGGTCATCCTGATATACAACTAGAAACTTATTAATGATATCAACAAAAGCCACATCCATAGCCCTTTGAAAAGCAGCCCCAGCATTAGTAAGACCAAAAGGCATCCTGACATAAACATAAGTACCCCATGGAGTAGTAAAAGAAGTCTTGATATATTCTAATTCTCTAACAACCACTTGATTATAGCCTAAAAATCATCCATCATAGACATTAATTCAAAACTAGTAACCCTTTGCAACATTGCTTCCATATTTGGCAATCCATAATTATCCTTTAATGAAGATATATTAAGATTCCTGAAGTCCACACATAACCTGATGTCTCCATTTTTCTTCTTGATAGGAACCAAATTGGATAACCAAGAGAAATGCCTAATAGGCTTTATAATCCCAACATCTCTTAACATGATCAATTCCTCTTGCATTTTGGGAGCCAAGGGAGGATTTATTGGCCTCTATTTTTGTCTAAATGGCTTAGCATCTGGTTTCAAAGGGATCTCATGCTGAAAAAGATCTTCCCTATAGGATTTTAGGTCATCATATGACCATGCAAACACATGTCTATAATTTATTAGTAGGCCTATCGGATCTTTCCTAATTTTAGGGGGCAACTTCTTACTGATATATACCTTTTTAGGTGTTTCCTACATTCCCAAGTTTACCTCCTCTAGATCTTTGACATTATATTCACTGGTATTCATTTGTGACCTATCTTGGTTGTCAAAAATAGTCTCTAAAACAACTAAACCCATTGGGATTTTATTTGTCTTTAACTGCACAACTTCTGACCCAAAAACAATATCCTTTCCATTGATATTCTATACATAGGTTGCACAATCAATTTTTTGTCCTAACAACATATTCTCACAATTTAGAAACCTCACAATATCCTTATCATTTTCAAACACTTTCCAATTCTAGACATTCTTAGGAATAGAGGGTCTAATTTGAGTCTTAACTTTGGATACACCAGTGAATGTGACATCATCTGGTTTTATTACTATATTAGCTAACAAGTATGCCATTTTGTTGTTAGTCCTATCCTTCCAAATTATCCCAAATGCAACATTTCTGTACTATTTTAATCTTTTATTCTTTGAGACATAAGCATTTCTTACTTAGGACATAGCCAATTTAGAATCTCCTATAACATGTAAATATTTTATCCCATACTTGTAATGCCCCGCCCGGAGATCCTTGGAAACAAGGATTCAAATCAAGCCAAGATATTTTTTTTTACAAGTATGAATGCACATGACAACATCATACAGGGATCACAATGATCGCAACGGAAGACTTTGCCACAATCCCAACAACCAACGAATCTCCAAACACCACTACCCAACTGACACATGCAAACAAAACCAATAATGACAATGCACTTGATGAGGGCACAAGAAACAACCACTCATCAACAAAACACCAAGATGGGGTAAAATGCAAGAACCAGAAATTTGGCTAAGCCTGAAATCCTAAAGCCCTGAAAATTGGCTAAGTCTGGATTTCTGAAGCCCTGAAATTTCCTACAAAATCTATTTTGAACTAGGAAGGTGTAAAAACCAAAAGGGTGTCCAAAACCAACTTTTGAACTTTCATCCGACAAGCCTAGGTAGCCCCTGTTTCTCGCGCGAGAAAGAAAATTGGTCTCGAGTTTTGCGTGAGATCTTTCACCGCTTCACGCGAGAAAGTGTGCACTTCATGCGAGGACTACTGAGCTTCACATGAGGATTCACATTCTCATGTGAGGATTCCCCACGCGCTGCGCAAAGATTTACATTCTCGCGCGGGAAGTGTATTCTTTCGCGTGAGGAAGAAATAGTCCCGTGTGAGGAAAATACAATTTCACACGAGGAAACAAATCAGCGCAACACAAAATGCAAACAAAAAGCTAAACAAACAAGTAAACCTCCACACCGGGGAGTACCAGATCCACGTAAATCGAGGAATAAAAACTCGAGAGCACTAACAACAAGGAAAGAGGAACATCTAACCATCTAAAACATAAAAGCAAAGCACATACTGAAATAAACATCGCAATGAACAAAAATACATTTCAGAACTAAACAACCAAAAAAGTGCGTGGTTCCTCCCAACCGTCAATAGCATCATAAGACCATTGTGGGTCCTAGCCATCCCCCACGCGTAACATCCCAAGCCACTGACCAAATCGTTGGTACTATCAAAAGAGGGACGCCACTACTAAAAACATGCAACAATATAAGCACAAGGAAATCTAACATGCTAGTGATAACACATAAGATAATCCTATAGTAGATAACATCACCTATCACATGCTAAACAACAGTAAGCAACAGATATACTACTAAAGAAAATCACATCGCCTAATCATATGCTAAACATCATAATAAGGGAATGCGCCAAATAAAATAACATCATCTAAACATGATAAAAAAGCATCCCAATGAAAGAATAAATCAAAAGAAAGCATACTCCGAAACTTGAAGTACCAAGTAAAGACATCCAGCAACGGTCGCACTAGGACAAAAGATCGTCTCTGTACACCGATCCCTGGGTGAACCCACAATACTAGGTACCACTTTTGTGGGAGGAAGAAACTTCAAAAAAATGACAAATTTTCGCATCTCCATTTCCCATACATTCGCGCGAACACCCTAGACATGTTCGCGCGAACATGTTTTCGCTGAGTGTTCGTGTGAACATATCGTGCCATGTTCGTGCGAGCAAGTACGCAACACATGTTCGCGCGAACATATATTGACAAAATTTTCGGTGGCTTAAAACGTCTTCTTCACTTTTCCAAATTCATTTTTATGGCAAGCACTGTTCATTGAGCGTTCGGGCGAACGTGTGACTTGAGCAACTTCCGTCAACATCATCTTCTCATTTTCGTTATCATTTTCATTATCGGGTATGTCAAAATAATATTAATTTAATGTTTTCAACATTTTTAAAGTATTTTTTTATATTATCAAAATAGATTTTAATGTTTTCAATGCATTCTTTTTGTGTTTTTAAAACATATTTGAATGTTATATAGTTTTTAATAGTTTTGAAAATATATTTGAATGTTATTTACGTTTTTAATAGTTTATAAAACATATCTAAATGTTAATTTAATATTTTTATTGTTTATTTATATTAATTTAGAAAACAGAAAAATATTATGTAGAAAACATTAGAAAACATTAGAAAAACTAGTAAAAAATATGTAATATAAAATTTAGGAAAAACATTAGAAAACAAATTTAAAAAAAAATTACGAAAACATTAGATAATTTATAATTTAATATAAAATTTACAAAAAATTTATAAAAAAATATTACAAAAACATTAGAAAATTTATAATTGAATATAAAATTTAGAAAACAAATAGTTAAAAATTAGAAAAAATTTTAAAAATATTTTTAAAAAATTGAAAATTTAGAAAAAATTAGAAAATTTAGAAAAAAAATATTGCAAAAACATTACAAAATTTAGAAAACAAATTACAAAAATATTAGAGAATTTATAATTTAATATAATTTTTTTAAAAAATATTAAAAAATAAATTTTAAAAAAATAAGAAAAAATATTAGAAAATTTATAATTTAATGTAAAATTTAGAAAACAATTTTTTAAAAAAACTTGCAAAAACATTAGAAAATTTAGAATTTAATATAAAATTTAGAAAATAAACTTAGAAAAAAAATTACAAAAACATTATAAAATTTATAATTTAATATAAATTTTTAAAAACAAATTTAGAAAAAAATAAGAAAAACGTTAGAAAATTTATAATAATGTAAATTTTAGAAAACAAATTAAAAAAAATATTAGAAAAATATTAGAAAATTTATAGTTTTCAAATATTTTGAAAATAAATTTAGAAAAACATTACAAAATTTTAGAAGTCAAATTAAAAAAATATTTAAAAAAAAAAAAAATATATATATATATATATATATATATATATATGTATGTTAATGTTAAATGTAAATATGTCAAATTCACTTTAATGTCTTAATCTTAGAAGTTTAATTAAATGACATATCTTAAGGGTCTAGATCCTGAATTGTACATGTAAAAATATAGATTAAAATGTATAATTTTTTATTTTGAACATAGTTGTACATGTATATTTGTTCATGGTTAAAAGTAAATGTATGTACATATTTTTAATAAATTCACATTTTTATATGTATAATTTGTGTATATGTTAACTATTGATCTTAATTTATCTTATAACTAAGTGTAATTAACTATATTTAATAACACATGTCTTAAGGGGAGATCCTAAATTATACATAAGAATGTAGATTAAAATGTATATTTTATTTCATAAATGTACATGTAAATATGTTCATGTGGTAGATATAGATGTACATACATATGTTTTCAATATTCATGTTTAAATGTACATATGTTATTATTTTTAATGTCTTAATAATTAGAAGTATATAATTAACTATATAATTCAATGACATGTCTTAAGGGGAGATCCTGAATTATACATATATAAGAATGTAGATTAATTTGCATTTCTACCTATATGAATATAACATACATGTACATCCAAACCCTAACCCTAACCAAACCAAACCCTAACTCTAACCATTACCCAGACCCTAACCTTGACCTTAAAATTTAATTTCTAAACCCAATATTATAAATGATAATAAATACCCTAAATCATAATCTTGAACCAAATCATAAACTTCATATGCTATGTTCCCTTATCCTAAATTCTTAACCATGGACTTTAATATTAACCCTTAAATTTAAAGCTAGAAATTATGTAAGTTCATGTAAACCCTGACAGTGTCATAAGGTCTTAAATCTTACCCTAAAATTGAGCCTAATTACACTAAAACCCTATTTTAAAACCTAATTGAAGCCTAACTTACATAAAATTAAAACAAGTTGACCCTAATCCTAAATTGTTAAAAATTACATTTGAGATACATGCACATACATGAAGTATGACCCTTGTTTTAAATGATATATATGTAACCCAACTTGAAACCTAAACCTCGAAACATTATTTTTTTATTTTTAAAAAAGGGGTAAAAATTTATTCAAATAAAACCAAATTACAGAAGGCCTCAGACCCAACCAACCAAAACACCAACCCAAAACCAATTACATTCTGTCCTTTTCCACTAATTGCTCGAAAATCCCAGCAAGATCAGCATGAAGATCATCCCTAATAGAAATATCCCAACTAGCAACTTTCTCTGATGCCCATTTTGCCAAGACATCAACCACTCCCTTCCATTCCCTAGGAATATGATAGAAAGAGATCCCATCCACAAAGCTACTAAAGTGGAGAATCTCTCTAACAATAGAGGCAATTTGCCAGCTAGATTCATCCACTCTCTATTTATTTATCATATCACAACAATCTGAGAGTCGGACTCACACACCATTCTCCTCCAACCAAGAGAACAAGCTTGCTCCATAGCCACCTTAATGGCCAAAGCCTCCATCACGTTATTGGATTGAACTCCTTTCTGAATAGAGAATATGAAAATAACATTGTCATCTGCATCTCTCTCAACCCCCCCCACTCCAGCCAGTCCAGGATTCTCACGGGAGGAGCCATCAGTGTCAATCTTTAGGACTGCATCAGGAGGAAGACTCCATCTTCCCACTCTACAAACCTTCCTCTTTCGTGGCTGAGATCTCTTACTGCTACTAGTTCCAAATCCTTTATCCATTAATCCTAAATTCTTGATAATACGAGAATCACCAGGATCTATCGGCTCTGACAGATCACATTTAGCAGAGATAGTCTCTTGAAGCCTAGGGAGATAATCTCTAAGGAGCCCCCTATGGGCCAAATTTGTGGATCCTTCTAACTAGCCACCTCCATCAATCCAAACCTCTGAATAGTCTTGAAGTGAGCTACCGTGGTCCAACCTGTAGAAGAAAAAACCTGAAACAGAGGCAAAAGGTGGGGAAAACTAGAGAGAATAGGAAGGTGGCCATCCCAAGAGTCCTGCCAGAATAACACACTTGACCCCTCATTACAGATCCAGAAAAGGCCATCCTTGATAAGAGGAGCACCCCTTTTAAGGGTGTCCCAAATAAAGGACCCCTTACCATTAAGCTCAAGTCTAGGAATATCTTGGACCTCCACTCCTAAGAAATACTTATGGGTCAGAATCTTGGCCCAATCCCGATCTTGATTCTTGCACCATCTCCAGTATAAGTTTGCAGCAAGAGCTTTGACACCGAGAGCCATACATTTAAGGCCTAGACCCCCAGAAAACTTAGGAAACAAACCGTGTCCCAGTTGGCTAAGCTCCATTTAGAGGATTGGAGATTGCTTGTCCAAAAGAATTGTCGTGACAAAGCATCAAAATCTTTCAAAACTCCCATGGGAGGTGTTTGCACTAAACACCTGTAAATAGGAAGAGCCTGAATCACAGTCTTGAGCAGGGTAACCCTCCCAGCAGATGAGAGCCACCTATGAGTCCAGTGACTCACTCTGCTAATAATATCAATCAAGAATTTCAAACCTCGAAACATTATCATTTAAGAGTAATATAAATAATTTATTAGGTACCCTTTAATTGAATTCTCTAATAATAACCTCCAAAATATAATAAAATCTTAGAATAACAAATTAACTCTAACCATAACCAAACTCTCAACTTTAAAGTTATCTTATACTTATATGCAAATTAATCTAGGTCTGGATGTGTTACAGATTATCTAGGTCCATGATGTGTGATGTATGTTTAATTACATGTGTATAATTTTTAATGTTAAAAATAAAAAATTATGTACAACAGACAATTTAGCTCTTCATACATTTTTACAGATATGGCTTCACACGATATGCTTGATGCGACTTCTAGTGCGACACCTGATGTAGTTCCTACTGCGGCTCCTACTATGACACAGGTTGATGTGGTTCCTATTGCAGCACCTGATGCAGATCCCGATATGGCTCCTCGTGCAGCTCGTGGTGGGGCTCGTGCTACAGCTTCTAGTGGGGCTCCTCGTGTACCTTGATGTAGGGCTCATCATGCAGCTCATGTTCCAGCTCCTGGTGCGGCTCATGTTCTAGGTCAGGCTGCATCTGCAGCTCCTTCTGGAGGTCCTGCTGCACCACCTCCACACATCGATATTGATGCATTATTTGCATTTTCAGAGCATGAGGTTGCTAGACTGCAGCACTCTATATTGAGCTCTGATGATGGTGTTTATAGAGACATATGTACTACGATATGTAGGAGTTTACAGGATTTGACAGCTAGGTTTAGAGGTCACCATTCATTTACTCCTGCCATATTAGCTTCCATATCTAGGGAGCTTAGGGCTGAGGTTTTAGGAGATGCATCATTTGATGACGTCAAGAGGGTAGCCCCCAAAGACGTCATCCAAAGGGAGTTATTTCTAGCTTATGAGGGGACACAGGGTAGGGTGAGAGGCTACAAAGTCACACAATGCAGAGACCCTATTATTGCTAGCATGATCTATCCACAATTTTTAGCTGCATATGGTCATTATCCTAATAACGACCAAATGCCCCTTTATTTTGCACAACAGTTATACGCTAAGTTTCGTATAGGGCTCAATGTCAACTACTTGGATATTCTTGATTATTATGGATAGGGGCGTGGTCGGGTGGCAAATCGTGACCAGTACTGCAATGTAGATCGTCTGCCACCTGCAGATCTTAGACAGTTTGTTGGACCAAGGATGCCTCCTGTGATTCCTACACATGCATCTATTGCAGATAGAGTTGTCATTACTTCCTAAAGGGAAGCAATTGACACTATTGGGCACATTGCATTTGCGACAGCTAGTATCACATCAAATTCTATTGGTCGTTATCTTCATAGTCGATGTCCTCGTCCACTTGGTCGACCATCTTCATAGGCATCTAGTAGCACTTCAGGTGCCTCCTCTAATGATGCATCTAGAGTTGTTGGGCTACCATTTCCAGGCGATATTCGTGGTCTTTCAGGACAACAGACACATATGGATATGTCACTGTATTTTTTGGAGGATATGTTGCACTTTATTAGCTATATTTTTGATACACAGAGGATTCTAGTACACGCGGTGATGGATGTTGTTAGACAGCATCATAGCCCTAACACAGTTCCATAGACACAGGTCGCCACACCAGTGACAGATGATACACCTGTGCATAGCTCACAACATTCGGCACCAGACTCACGACACTCTACAGATGACTCGAGCATTTGAGTTGGAGATGTCCATATCACAGTTGAGGGCCTTGATGATTTTGGTGAGCAGTTGCGAGGCCTATCTGAGATTGATACTAGTTTGACCCTGGGTCTTTCATCATACATGGACCTGTTATTCAGACCTGGTAGCACTAATTCTACACCAGATGTACTCAGCTAGTTACACAGTCCACTTCACTCAGATTTACTAGTAGTTGGACATGGAGTTTCAGGCTTAGGTGCATCAATAGATGATATGATGGAGTCTGCTGATCATCCTCCACCTCCGGAGACCCAGGTACATATATAATTTATTTTTAATATTAAATATATATGAAATTAAAAAATATGTTCATTTATTGAAAAATTTAGTTCAGATATATATGCAGATATTTAATTTAATCTTTAACTCGTAATAAATCACGTAGGCACAGGTTACTGAGCACATGGTTACACATACTGTTGGTTCAGGGCATCATATACATGAGAGAGATGATTCTATTGAGGCACCTGGTAGTGCTCAGGTACTTGAGTTTTAAATAGTTTGTTTAAAGTTATTTAAATATTTTGAAAACTAGATATATATCTATATATATGCAAATGTGTATTTAATTTGAATGTATATGTACATGATGCACGTATGTATATATATGTTTTAAAGATAGAGCTCTAACACATGTATATATATATGTATATATATTTTTAGGGCTTGGTTGATGCGCCTCGGCGAGAGGATGTACAGGAGACTCGATCAGAGGGTCGTTCTGTTTGTATGCGTCTTGAGGGGTCCTTCTAGTAGTAGATCAGATTTATATATTTTTTGATGCATATATATTGGATGTCCAGTTTACATGTACACATGTGTATTTCAGTTCCTTGATGACATCCATGTACTTTCACTTTTTATTTGATTATTGAGTATTTCAGTGTTAGATACCATCACATGTACGTATATATGACTTTTTATATTTTGCTACATACGTATATTTATTTGAGATTTACAGTTTGCATTTTAGATACATAGAGATATATTAGATCTGTAGATGTTTATTCTTGAGACGTGTATATGTGTACAAGTCGATAAATGAATTTATATTATTATATTCATCCATAGTACAATTAATTTAAATTATTAAATTATATAATTTTTTAATAAACTAAATTTGATAATTAAGAACTTATGATCATACAATTAAAAATATATTTAATTCAAGATGAAATTCAATAGTTTGAAAAAAAGTTGATATTTAAGAATTATAACATAGATAATGAAATTGTGTAAGTTCGAAATTGTGACATAGATAATGAAAGTGTTGAAGTATAAAAAATACATAGAGGGTACTATGCAAGACAAGCAAGCAATGTTTGAATTATGTGATGCAATCCCTAATTTGTGTCCCAATGAACTAATTAGTTTTGGAGTTCCTGGGAAACCTATTGGCGATTTCAAGCAGAACCTCTCCCCCCATGACTATTCAGGAAGCACTTTCACAAATAAAAAAATATTGGCCTTCATGGGATCAGATGACAAAAAAAAATTCCATAGACTCAAGACGATGTGGCACTGTCCTTATTGATCAACTGAGAGTTATGATTCAGAATGCACAAGGGCAACTACAAGATAGTGCACAAAAATATATAATTCAAAAGTGTGAAGAGTGGAATTTGGTATGGGTGGGGCCAGGTGACCTCGTCCCTCTAGATCTCCATGAGATAGAGCTTATATTAAAATTTGATAGAGATCACACTCGTAGAACTTCTTGTCCGACTGACCGCTTGTGTTGTTTGGGTAATTCATTCCAAACAGATACAGTTGCATATCATTTATCAGTCTTGAAAGCATTATATCCTGATGGCGTTAGAGTACTTTCTCTATTTTCTAGTATTGGTGGAGCAGAAGTTGCTCTTCATCAATTTGGAATACATTTAAGTTGTGTTGTATCTGTTTTAAATTATGAGTTTCCTCGCATTGTGATGGAAGTGAGAGAAATAATGCACTCAAAAGCCTCAGCTAGTAATTTTTCCTGATCAATGTGTAGGCTCATTTTTTTTTGTAAATAACTCAACGTTAATAAACTACCTGAAAAAATAGAAAATTGATTTTAACTAGAACAGAATGTTCTCTACTGATTTTAAATTGTCAAATCAAAGGATTACATACCCTAACTAAGAATAGTAATTTTTTTCATTTTCAAATTAATTTTATAAAGGTTTACAATCATAAAATACTTTTTTTTAATGAGAGTTCAATTTTTAGTCGTCCAACGATTTTTTTTGAACCGACTCTAAAGTGGTTTGTCGTTGAAGTTTATCGTAATAATAATGTTTCTGATCTTCTTTAACAGATGGTTTTTAATTATAACTTTTGGAGGACCTCCGTGGGCTTAGAAAGTATGTGTTTTGTTTTACAATGATACAAAATCACCATATTTATTGTTTGCAACTACTTGAATTTCCTTGGAACTTTTTAAGGTGAAGTATTATTAAATTCATCCATGGTACAATTAATTTAAATTATTAAATTATATAATTTTTTAATAAATTAATGAAAATAAAGAACTTATGATCGTATAATTAATCTAAACACATTTATTTCAAGATGAAATTCAATAGTTTGAAAAGAAGTTGATATTTAAGAATTGTAACATAGATAATGAAATTATGTAAGTTCAAACTAACTTCTAGCCTATTTATATCGAGTTGTTAAATTATTAAATTCATCCATAGTACAATTAATATTACAGTTTTAAAAATAAACTAATGATAACTGAAACTCAGATATTCAGATTAAAAAAAGAATTTCACCAAAGTTGATATTCACAATTTCACCATAGTATGTAATTGAAAACACATTTCACCAAAGTTGATATTCAGATTATTATAAAATAAATCTCAAAGGTCTAATCAACCATGATGTACACTTATAACATGCAATATTTTTTCATGATCTTCACTGTCTAGTCTCCACTTGTGACGTGCATGCTTAAGTTTGACTGGATGCAGACAAAGCCCTGTAGCAACGACCAGGTGGCTATATTGTAAAACTTTGTTGTCAGGTTGATAATCAACAAAGTGTATTCCATATTGGACTATTTTCTCTTGCTTCAAATATGTCCCCTCTATCACAACATAACCTGTACCACAAATTTAAGTGTTTTAAAATTTGACAGATATGAAGTTACCTAAATATATATATTTATTTAAATATATATGTGCATGTACATATGTATATGTATAATTTACCTATGGGGAACAACTTTCCATCACTTTCTTTAGGGTCATATAACTTTGTCCTCTCTGCAGTACATTGCAATAAATAATAACTGACACATTCATGATTTCCAGGCTCAACAATCACTGCAAAGACATCTCCTGCATAGCAAGTATACATGAATGCATGTGTACAATATATATAAGACAGTTGAAATCAATAATTAAATAAAAACTTGAGATTAATTTTTATGATACTCACCCACTTTTACCAATCCAGAGATATGATTATAATCATCATAAATCAATGGAATATCATTGAAATTTTCATCTTCTTTATCAAATTTATCGGTAACATCAAGTGGTACCAAAATCCATGCACCTGTATATCCATGTGTCTGATTGATGCATTCTTCATAGTTTTCATCAATGCAATTGCCACAAAAACATGATATTCTGTTGTCTTCAATGTCCAATTGCAATTATCTGTACTCATGACTGAATGTAAAGAACGTGTCTTTTCTATCCTCTTGCAACCATGTATGTTTTTTCTATTGACACCTGGAAGTTTGTTAAATTGAAAATATAGAAAAATTAAATTTAAACTTCAACAAATTCAAAAATAAAACTTAACAATAAAATTTTATAATTTAATCGTGCATAAAAGTTAAATAGACATACACATCCATACTTGTTATCTCCGAGAAGACTCTATATGGTGTCTGTCTACTCATTGTTGATGATGTCCTAACCTCATCTAATGCAAAATGAGTCTTACACCATTCAACAACATCATGTGCATCATTTACATGAACTCCCTGATAATTCATTTGATATTTTCGCAAAGCACGTTTGATGCAAACTCCAACACCATCATGTTCACCTTTTCCATGACCACTCTCAAAGAAATTCCATATGTGTTTTATATTCTCATTGCGATGATATCTACACAATGCATAAAATGATCTAGATGATTTAAACTACGCAACACATCCATCAGACCAAACATAATGTTTATCAACATTTATGTTTCTTTCATTCAAATAAGAAAAGAACATATTGAAGCAATGTTCTACATAGTGAATGTCATGTTCTTTATCATCACTTATATAAAAATGATATTCCTTTATAATTACTCATGCTTGAACTATACTCTGAACACCATCCAAATCTAACTGTGCATGTCTATAAAAAACATGTACCATAATAGTGACCTGCTTATTAAAGTAATAATCTGATTGAATTGCTTTCTAATGAACAAATGAATAGTTTTTTGCAAAATCAACAACTGATACAATTGTTCCAAGTGGAAAATTATCTCTCAGAGTTTGAAACTGTTGTGCTTGCCACTTTGCAAAAAATGCATGACAAATATAAGGTTGAATCAATTTCTTAAATCTGTCCATAAATGTTAGAACAGGCAACTCCTCTTCAACATATTCCAACCTTTTTGTTTCTTTCCCCAACTTTGTTTCATTCTTGACATACTTGTAACTTTTGCAATTCAATATTTTTGTTACATCAATATTTTCAGTTTTCAAAGGAAATAGAGCCAATTCACCACATGTTTCACATAATCCTTTGATGCAATTTATTTGACCAGCCGGATCATCTATGTTGTCACACAAAATGGATGATATAAACTCACTTCTCCTACTAGGAGGAGCAACATGAAAACCATATGTGTCTTCTACAAACTTTCGAAATACCTGATAGTGGAGATCAAACTCAATATGATGACAAAAACAATACATTTCAAACACTTTGTTTGACCTCACAAAGTATGCCTTCAATTTTTCAAACAATGTTTGCCCAACTTTTACATTAGGATGTTGACTACAAAATGACACATATAACTCATGCTCTGTTGTGTCCAACCAATGTTTTGTATGATGTTCATATTGACCAGGTGCAATCCTATGCCTGATAACATCTCTACTATTTGATGAAGGATGAGTGTTATCAATCCAAAATGATATGATTAATTTTTTAATAACTCTTCAATCCTATCAGAACGAGGTGCTCTACACATGATTGCCCAATTGCCCTCCATAGTACTGTCATCCACAATTAATCTTCTCTTAACATATTCTCTCATTGTTTTCCTACTAAAACCCATTTCAGATGAAATTGAAGATATTTGTCTATTTTGGGTCATATTCTTACTTACAACAGACATCAACATCACTTTTCTTGCCACACACTTATCTTTAGTTCAAGAGTGTTTTCCTATGTTTCTCAAACCTTGTTTAACATTTTCAATCAAATCAGTTTGCATGTTAGAAAATCTTCTCTTTTTTGATGTTGTGTTTACACCTAACAATTTCAATGCCTCTTGCAACTTTTTTTGTGTAAGCAAAAGTGAAAGCAACTGAGCTTGTTCAAGTGTTTCAGTATTATCAAATTGAGTCATAATTTCTCTTATCTTCTTCTTCATTGACCTTCTCTTAGACAAACTTAATGGTTGAACACTAGCTGCATGTTTTCTCAATTTATCTACATCCATTTTAAGTAAATGATCTAAATTCTTATGAGAAATACCATACTTTACAAATTGGACAATATTTAAGAGTTCATCCATACTAGTTCCTGCACCTGATCTTGACCCTTCTTTGATTTCTGTTACTGGAATTTCTACAGGGACCGATCTTGAGCCTTCTCCAACATCCATTATTTGAGATTCAACAAGGAAAGATTCTGACCCTTCTCCGACTTCTGTTATTTGAACCTCTGTAGGGACTGATCTTGAACCTTCTTCAACATTCATTGTTTGAGATTCCATAGGGAGTGTTCCTGACCTCTCTCCCATAGACACTACTTGTACTTCTGTTGAGCCTTCTTCAACATTTCCTTCACCTTGTTTAATTCGATGATAACGTGCCACAGTTTTTTGAATATTTCTTTGTTCTGCTTCATCAAATCTTTTCCTTGCATATTTGTTTTGCCTTCCTCTCTTGTTTCCCATTATAAAATTAAAAGAAAAAAAAAAAAATTATCCCTTGCCTAAAGATAAATTTCGTGCAGTAACCAGATAAAAAATCACTGTACGGATTTGTCTGTCGCTATTAGTACTTTTAAATTATTTGACAGAAATCAACAGAATGCAGTCGTCTGCAACAAGACATAAATATTTTTCATTAAATGACTAAAATCTGTGAGTCGCATTCTTTACAAGTAGCAAAGCACCAAATCCTTCTTAAGCCATCATTGAATCACAAACAAATAACATGGTATGAATACTATAATGTTTGTCCTAAAAAATAAATTTTTCTTTCTTATAAAATATATAATTGTTTTGTCTCTTTAATTTTTTCGTTCTTATTGTAGGACTAGAAAAATGGGTTAAATGCATAATATACTATTAGAAATCACAAAACTCAATCAACATACATTAACACCCACTAGTCTACCATGAAAGCCAAACTAATCAAAAAAAGTAAACAAAAGGTTAGAAACCCCCTCTTTTATTTGTAGCTCAGATGTCCTTTTTTTTGCAAATGATGTAGCTCCAAAGTTTCTTAAAATGCAAATTTTGAGTGTTTTGAGTGATTTAGAGTGTTTCTTAAGGTCTTGGGATGCAATGCAAGGTGTGGAAGTGCAAATTAGGGTTTTGGAACTTAGAATGAAACACCTAATTACCAAGTGCACCCTAAAACTACCAAGTGCGCCCTGAAACTACCAACTGCGCCCATGAAGTGTGCAGTTGGTAAAACAGGGTTGCAGTTGATAAAAGAGGTCAAAACTTGATAATTAAGATGTGGGTATGCAAGATATGAGTTTTTTTAATATTTTTAAGTGTTTAGGGATGTTATGCAATGTGAGGAAATGTTAAATAACCTAGGGTTTTGATATGCAAAGTACAAATGTCCTAGGGATGTTATGCAAGTGCAAATGCAAGGTGTCATTTTGAAGGTATGCAAGATGAAGATTATGATGTGCAAAATGAAGGTTAGGGTTATGTTTTGGACTTGGTAAGGATGTTAAAGGTAGGTGTATGCAAAGTGGACTATGCAAGGGATGGTTTCCTAGGGTTGATAATGACGTTTAGGCTATGCAAAATGAGGATAGGTGATCAAGAAGACAAGTTGGTTGATGGAAAATTTGATAGGGTTTGATAGTGAAAATGATGTTAGGGTTTGAAAAATGCAATATGAGGGGGATATACCACTAGGGTAAGTCAAAAATGACATTTAGAAATATGATTATGCTAATGATAGCTTGGTATAAATAAGGTTTTTTGAACTTAGGTGAAATCTTTACAAGGTATTAACCTAAGAGTTTAATGTTATGACAATAGACTTGGATCTTGATCAAAAAAATGACAAAAAAAGATAAGATCAAAATGACAAAGCCAAATCTACCTTGACATAGGTAGCAGTTGGAAAGTTGGGCCGAAACTAAGGCAATTCTAAGAGCTATGTTTTCCAGATTTTTTGTTGAAAAATGGGTCAAACTTTACTAGTGCCTCTATAGAGATGGAGAAAAGGCCCAATTGGTGAAGGGATTGAGAAGAAGAGGGATATGGAGATAAAAGGAAGAGATAAACAAAGATAGTGAGAATGAAATATATAACTAAGAGAAGGTAGAGAGGGAGATATAGGGATAGAGATGGATAAAGGGAGAGATGGAGAAGAAATATGGATATAGAGAAGAGGTGTATGTGGAGAAAAAAATGGATAGGTGATGAGAGAAGTGAAAGAGGTAGACAGAGATGGAGGGATGAATATAAAAATGAGACACAAGTAAATAGTGTTTGTGTGTGTGTGGGAGAGGGAGAGAGCAGTGAGGGAGAGACACATTGAAGGAGATAATTCTAAATGAATGCTCAAAATGATGTGTAGGGCATCCGAAATGATGGTTAAAGTAGTCAAGATGAGGGTTGGGTATGCAAAGATGCAAGATGGAAGATGCAAAGTGATAATTTTTGAGGTGAAATGCAAAGGATGCAAGCTTAAATGCTAATGATTGCAATGCGAATATGAGGGATACTAAAAAGGTGCTATATGAAGTCTATATGATGCAAGTATGAGGCTCAAACTATGAAGAATGCAAGTGGATGCTATGCAAGAGTGAAATCTATGTTTTGCCAAGCACGTTTAGGAGCACAAGTTGCTATGTTTTCCAAGGTTTGAATGTATTGAACCAAAGTTTGTAATGTTTTGACAATGTTTGATATTTTTTTGACAAGGTTTTGCAAATTTTAAAGGTGTAAATTTGAATGTTGGCTTTTATCTTGATTATGTTTTACACACACACAAGACACATTAAGACAAGAATAGCTGTTGTTAAAAGTGAATAGTCACACCACAACCTAGGCTTTAGGACTGTATCCACTGAATTCCTACTTGAACCAAAGTTCATCCATGCTTATCCAGAGCGGACAAATTAGGACCTTGGCACCACAGGCTCCCCCTTACAACGCACTCACTTCTCGGGGCTACCAAGATCTGCTTCCCAAGGGGCATGACTTCCCAAGGGACTGTTGTCTCTACTAAGGACCACGAGAATGTAGGATGTCTTCATGGGCATGGGTGACCCCTTGAGCTAGTGGATAGAAAGGATTTTGGCCACTAAAACATGGTTTTTAGTAAGGGCATTCCGTTCAATAAGTGAGTGATAAACTTCCTCAGAAGGTCTCCCAGCCCCAAGAACCGGGGTTTGACACACCACAAGGATATTGGAGGAGAGCTATCACTTAGCAATACCGCCGACACAACTTTCACCGTAATCGAGTTTTATATAGTAGCTGGAATGTTGACCTGGCTTTTGGCCCATTACCACTCTGAGGTCGTCCCTTGGCATACCCAATATCGAGTATCTTGGTCCAAGGCAGGCCTCCTATAGAAGTTACATGGATTTCTCTTACACCCAAGATCCACGAATGACAAGGGGAGAGGATACGTCCAATGCAACTCCTAAGGATTTAAACACTATAAATACGGTAGGCAAAAAATAAAAAGTTCATTTTAAGCACCAAATGAAGTGTTATTTAATCTAAGAAATCCACACACATGGTTTTGACAAAGACACAATGGTCTTCGACAACGTCCTACAAAGCAAACATTAGTAGTTTGTTATGATCATGTCTTCATCCCACAATTTCCACATGCTGCAAGGAGACCATTAGTAACACAAAATCATCTAATCTATGTTCTAGAAGGAAATGAAAACCTTAGATTATTTCTTTATAGAAATTGAGAATTCATAAAGAGTTATGACAAATTTATTTTTATCGAATGAATTTGATTTGAAAATAAAATAAAATATTTTTTTATTAATTCAAGTTATAAATTAAAAAATTCAATTAAATGTGAATGAAGATAAGAAATATTGATGAAAGCGTGAACGAAGATAGGAAGAATATTAATTTGCAAATATTGAGAAATCTCTCACCTGCCTTTGATTTATCTGTGGACAAAATTTGTGGCAAAGACAGGCCTGCAATGCACTATCAGGTTGATACTAAATATAGAGATTGATGGCACAAAATGACGTCTATAATGAAAATTTGCAATCAATGATTGAAACGTGAGACATGGTGGTTTTTGTTTCATGGATAGAATGATGTTTCATGCATGTAGGCGCAGGGCCCATTTTTGATAATTTTTTGGCTTTTTCGATTGTTCGCACGAACACAAATTTTTTAGCTATGTTCGCGCGAACATAGGCAGATATTTTTTCGGCCACCATGAAAGTGCAACAAACATGTTCCCCTGAACATGTGTTCGTGCGAACATGCATAATATGTTCGCTTGAACACAGTGTTCGAGCGAATGCTCAAAATTAGGAAAATTTGAACTCATCTTTCACAATTTTTTTAATTTTTTGCTCTTTTGACTCCCATAATTGCAGGAGAATGATCTCCTACTATAAAATAAAAAATGTCAAAATGTGCTGCTCGGAGCAAGCTTTCCAACGACTTAATTTTAATACATATTTTAGTCGTTAAGACTTTCAAATATGAGTTTAACTCATTATAGGTTCATTACCGATTGAACATCAACTGACTTCAACACTTCGGGAAAATTAGTAAATTAGGTCAATTTTTTTTTGAAAAATATGTAGGCACTAGCTTATTGAGATACCTTACTATTCGAAAAAAAAAAATTTGGTTTATGATAAATTGACTTCAAATTAGCTGTGTCAAACGGAACGTATGTCTAAATTATGATTCGTGTCACTTCAAAACTTCATAAACTATACAATATTCAACAAAAATAAATCAAACCAAATGCAGACACTAGATACTGATGTTACAAATCTAATGCTAAAAGAATTACTTCATTATCATTTCTAGAAAAAAAGTTATGTGTGTCAAACAGACTGTCACTCTTTAAAATATTGAATTTTATTATGTACCACTTTTCAGAGGAGATAAAAACAATTGATATAATTTTTTTTTTTTTAGATTAAAAAATATAGTTACAAAGTAGGAAAAAAGTATTCAAAATCACTAGTTTATGTCATCTTGAAATTATTTATAGTTTTGGAGATATAGTCACTTGAACGTGATGTTTGTTGCAAAAATATTGATTTCAATGTCAAAATTGGTCAAAAGTGGAACCCATTATTGTGGGATCACCCCCCTAGCAGTGGTGAAGGTAGCTATGCCTCCCAACCATGTGGCACCCATAGGTCCACACTTGCTGTGCTGATGGAGATAATGATCCAACCACAAACACACAAAACAAAATCCATGGCTAACACTCACACCAGACAGTATGATGGCTGCAACCAAGAACCTAAGACAATGCAACTAGTATAGGTCCTGGTCAGACACTCAAAAGGCTACTAAGTAGGGGCTGACATCATGGAGAGTCACTTGGCATCAACAAGCCCAAGCTCAGATCATGCGTTTCAACTCCTCAACGGAGGGCTCCGCACACACATTTTATTATCTTAAGTTTTATTACCAGTCACACATTTTCTTTAATTATCACTTAGTTAAAACTTCCTTTGCCAACCCTATGGGACTAAGGTCACCAAGCTATGAGATAGAAGCCCCCTCCATATGCTGCCCTACCCTACCCATGCTCATCCTACGACAAGTGCCCGTGGGCATGCATACTCCCATCCCAACCCCAATGATCATAACTTTTGGCAAATCCATGGAAGATCGGGCCTCACAAATCACCCAACAAATGTATGCGTACATACTCATGTGTGGCGCACCACCATCACGAAGATCATAACACAAGGACAAGAATGAGAACATAATGCAAAACAAAACACCCAACTGAAAGCAACTCAAGAGGATGGATTCTACACGAATCCCAAAGCCAATAAAATCGTACATCATAAAATCACTCAACCGACCTCAATTTGGGAGTATGGATTCTACACAAATCCTAGCGTTCACGAAACAAAAGCGAAGGTCTCAAGGAAACCATAACAGGCATAAAATTACTCAACCGAACACAACGTCGAGAGTACGGATGCAACACGCATCCTAATGCAACATAAAAGTGCAGAAGTGGTCTGACTGATACCCAAACGGATCATCCAAGTCCACGACCCACAATGTGCCAAGAAAACCCAAGAAAATAGGGCGGCGTGCAAAACGAGGTAAAAACCCCAAATTTTGAAAAAACTTCAAAATTAAAACCCATTTGGCCTTTGGGTTCAAAAACCCCAAAAATCCAAAAATAAATGGAAATGGACACCGTATGCAAAAACGGCTAGCATAATGGTGCAAAATCTCAAACCCTCATCCCAAAAAATAGGGAAATGTTCATACCCGCCCAACCGGGTAGAACTAACATACAGAAAAGGAGAGGAACACTAATTCTCAGCCTCCAAACAAATGGCTACTGAAAAAAGAAGCACAAATGGAGTAGAAACAATAAAACAGGAAAGCCCTACCTCACAGCCAAAAGGGCAAAACAGTAATCTGAACCATAAAATAAATATCTCGCAGAAGTAGCTGAAAATTGTGGCAATCCAAGGTTTCCCCAAGCTGGATCCAACGAGCCCAACCTCGCGACGATCCCACGCCCGTAGCTCCCACAATGAAAAAAATAGTAAATCCTCATGAAGAGGATTTTGGGTTTTACTCTCCAACTTTCCAATTCAAAAGTGAGAAGTGAGGAATTAAATTCTTTTTTGGATACTTATTCACTTTTCGGGTGAATAATCGATTAGGGCATTTAACCGACCAATTTAGTTAAACCCTGAATCGACCCAAATGAAAACAAGCTATTCCTATAAATAGAAATTCATCTATGGAAAAGCTGCCAGAAATTAAAATAAATCAATTAAAAAGCTCGAAAACCCAAAAACACATAAATCTCCTGAACAACTTTCGTGAAAAAGTGAAACTCTAAATGCACAGACACGCTTACTGGTCTAATCACATAATGCAAATGAGTTTGGATTTAATAATCACTGAAAGGTTTAAATTAAACATTTAATTAAGGATACGTCGACCATACAAAGGAGACATTGGTAAAATATGAATGGCTAAATCACTAACTCCATGTGCCACTGCTAGGGATATAATCCTGTACATTAAACAACATGATCAAGTGCAATTGCATTTAATAACATAGCAGAAGCAATAAATGCATTAAATCACCTAATTTAACCATTTATTTAATTATATTAAAATAATCTATTTACATCACTCATGTTCGCAAAAGGCATAGCAACATAGGAATGAAGTAAATAACCATAGCATTAAATCCATCATATAGCGAAATCAGAGGTATGTCCAAATACCAGATAACTAGATAACTAGATATCATCATAAAACACACTGTCATCTCAAAATGGCATCATCATGCAATATGATTAACTGAATAGCATAGTAGTCTAATATCTATGATATTGGAATCAAAGAGTAACATTTGACCCTTGGGTCATCTCAAATGTAAAACCTAACATGAGTAACAAATATCTCTCTAATCAGAAATATAACAAGTTAAATGTTCGCAGCACATAACCAAATAATCCAACAAGAACAATCCATTCTAATTACTTAAGCATTTAATAATGATTTATTACTCTGCATTAAAAAGGCATTTAAAACATATAAACAACCATAGTCATAACCATGACTAACCACTGCTATAGGAACCTAGTCCATTGTAGCATGGTAATAGTACACAGTGCAATCTCTTGAACACATCTCAGGGCAATCACGGAACAACCTCATGATACCACATCGATCTTGGTAACCACTGGCACAAACCTCAGTGAACCAAAAATCACATCATAATCTCAAAGATCAGTCAAAAGCATAATCAAAGCAACTTATACAGAAACATAAATCTAAACACCTCAACGGTGTAGACCACTCAGGGTCACAATCATGATCCATCACAATAAAAGATCAGCAAGGTTGCATCCATCAGGATGACTTACAAAAGTCAAATGGGAGAGGCACTACAATACTTATGAGCTAGTCTAAGGCCTAATAGTAAAGCCTCATATTCTGCTATATTGTTGGTACAAGGGAAACTTAATGTAAACGAGAATTTGTATGTTATCCTTGCTAGAGATATCAAAAAAATACCTACACCTACTCCATCTTTACAGCAAGCCCCATCAAAGAACATGGTCCATAAATCTCCCTTATTTATTTTTGTATAAGCTTCTACTTTGATTTGAGATTTATGCTTTTCCTTCTTCATAGTCAAAACCTCTATTCTGAATGCATTAACATCTATATCCATAAAGTTTGTCATATCATCCTTAATATCTTCTTCTATAATATATATGCTTTTTGGTTCTCTATTTATTTTTACCAAATTCCCATCAATGTTAAAAGTAGCAAATGATAGATCACATTGCAAACTTCCTCCCATGGTAGCACTCCACTTTCTAGATAATAGCATACCATACTAAGGTGGAATATCAACAACCAACACACTCATGGTATGTTCTTTTCTTGGGCAAGCTATTAGTCTATATGGTAAAGCATTAATAGTACCTATAATTGTTACTTCTCTTTTATCCATGGCACAACATCTTCCCTGACTAGTATCAACTTTCAAACCTAGTTCCTTCATTATTTCAAAAGACATAATAGTATTTGAGGCACTAGAATCAATCATGCAATTTTTTAAAGTTTTACCATTCACTAAAACACTCAAGAAAAATGTTTCAATACTTCCCAAGCATTCATTAACATAGCTATCCAAAAACATCTGAGGAATGTGAGACAGAACTACTTTAGCTTCCTTGTCTTTTACCTTTTCTTTGCTTCCTTGCTTGGGATCATGAGTTTCATTGCAATATTCTTTTGTCTCTACATCATTATTTCTTAACCATGCTATGGCTTTATTCCAATGTTCAAGGATCCTTAATAATTCAGACAAAGGAACTTTAATAGTGATATTTGATAGAACATTAAGCATAACTACAGAAGAGTTTGAGGAATTATCAATAGTCATATCTCTTTTCTCATGATATTTATTAGAAGTACCTTGATAATTCTTGTCATTTATAGTGATTACTTTTGATACCTTCTCATCAAATTTCTTAGGAAAATTATTTGAGCACTCTAACTCCTTAAGATTTCCTCCTTTCTTTGGTTCCCACTTTTTACTTGAAATTTTGACCTTCACAATAGGAATTTCTTTAGGCTTTACAATTTCCTTTTTCTTAGGATCAACTTTCTTGATAAATATACTAGCCACCTTACCATTATCAAAATTCTGAGCCATATGTCTAGTTTATACTTGAGCTACCATACTAGCAATGATCTAACCAATCTCTTCTCTAGAAGGCTTCCTTAGGATCACCTCCTCTCTAGTAGATGCAATGTTACATACATTGTCCTCAGCATCACTTTCTTCATCAGGAAATACCTGTTGTTACATATGACCTTGAAACTATCTTTGTTCCACTACATCTCTATCATGACCATCATTGAAATAATGGTCATAATGTGACTCAAAAATATTACATCCTACATCATCAGTACTTTCTTCAACCTTAGTTTGGTTTCTAGAAAATGACAAAGCTACTGCACAATACTCAGGAGCATGAGGTAACTAACAAACAAAACACCATGTGGGTTCAGTAGTGGGTTTAGGGTCATCTACCACATTTATGGAACTTTTAGATAAATAATCAGGGGTAACCTTGTTACTGGTATTTTTAGAAGGAGGAACATTAGGGTGACCATCCTTCTAAGTAGTATTATAAGGGAAATTTAGCAATCTATTTTGTCAACCAAAATTGGACTAGTAAGGGACCTTATTTTCAGTGGGATTTATATCATTCTTTCCTTGGGGAAGATTCAAACCTTTTATAGCATTCAAGACTTGACTCATCTCACTAGGCTCCTGCCTTTTTCCTCCTATAGATTTGTGCTCTTCTTTTCTTTTTCCCTTCCTCCCAAATAACCTAGGATCATCTCTTTTATTCTCCAATCTCCATGAAATTCTCAAATTTTTTTCTATATTGATAGAAATTCTGAAAGCATCTCTTAAAGTCTAGGCTCCTTATTCCTAAGCTGATATGCCATTTTACCATCAAAGGCATTCGAACAAGTAATCATACATACCTTATCATCAACTTGCATGGCTTTCTTTAGCTTATACATCCTCTTCTGGAACCTAGTGTTGAAATTAGTAACAGATTCATTATGCAACTTCTTAATATTATTGAACTCACTTAGAATATAAATTGGGTTTTGTTTATCACCATATTGTTCCTTAAAACAATATTCAATGGATGATTCAAGAAGCCTCTTGAACCATTCTCTAGCATCTTCAATTAATGACTGAACAAATAAATTCATAATAACATCTTCAGCCTGGACCTCATAATCACTCATCATGTCAAGAAAATTTCTCAAGTGATCCTCACAAGTAACAACATTTATTTCCAGCAAACTTGGGCAATCTTTTCCTCATTTCTTGTGAGATAGGGTTAGGAAAACTAGGAATACCTTCAAAGAATATCTATCTATAGCCTTCTAACTAAATAGGTCTTCTTTGTAAATCAAGCTTAGAAGTATTGACAAAATTTCTTTCATTATTGTTAAAAGCATTACTAGTACTAGGATCTGTAGTAGATTTATTGGGATCCATTTTTTGTGATGAAGAAGACAAGAAAGAAGTAGACAATTTAGTAGTATTCTATCTTGCAATATTTGTTTTATCATTATCTTCAAGAGAAAATATAGACTACTTCTTAGCATTTTATAGAAACTTAATTTTGTTATTCATCTCAACTATGGCTGCCTCATTTTCTACAATTTCCAATTTCTTAGCCAAAGCATCTATCTCTTTCCTCCTTTTTTCTAACTCAACATTAGAAGGCGATAAAGAATCATGGATCTAGATGGTCTTTTTTGGTTCATCTATCCTAATAGCAACTTTTTTTTTTTCCCCTTATCTTGAACACCAACAACATGTTCTACATCTTGTTTAACATCTAGGCTCTTATAACTTTTGATTTGTTGTATCATAGGGCCCTCTTGGTTTAGATCTTGATCCTTTAGCAAATTTTTCTCTTGAATTTTAAGCTATTCTAGTTGACCCACAATTTTAGGCTATCAAGCACTAGCTACTATCTCATTCTTCTTCAAAGCAGCAATTCTCCTTAGTAACTCTTGCTTTTCTTCATAGGCCTTCATGATCTTTTCCTCCCTTTCCTTCTGAAATTTCTTATTAATGGCTTCTTTCTCAACAAGCTACATTCTCAACATTTCATTCTCATTAGGGTTAGGAATGGTAAACTCAGAACTAGAGGTCTTCTCATCATTACAAATTTTAGGCTCTAAATGTTTTGGTCTTTCCTTTTTAGGAGAGTAATCTGACATGAAAGGGTTTGTGCTATGCTAGAAAAGATTGTTACTAGTCCTATCCTACAGACTAAGTGCATGTGGTTGGACAACCTTCTTTTGACATATCATTTTAGGAGTATTATATAAATCATCATCAGACAAAAAAGGATGAGATCTAGGCTCTTTGCAAAAGGGTTCCTTTTCAACAAAAATGTAGGTATTGTTTTCCCTTACCATTTTCTCTTGGCAATAAATTCCCTTTTGCATTTGGGTTCCTTTCATAGCCCAATTTTTCTTTCCTCTAGGAGGAAGATTAGTCTGTAACTTAATAGCTAGGTTCATCTTCACATTTGCCCACATATTTTTCACACTTCCCATGATATAAAATGTTCTTTAACTTGACACTAGTTAAAACCTATACGAGTCACCAACCACCTAGGGAAAAGTAATATAATAGTCATATTGACTTAACATAATATCACAATATTATCATGAAAGAAATGGACAAATATAATGCTCCTAATTAGAATCCATTTTGGGACTGTAACTCTTTCTTAGTGGATAAGACACCTTTACAAGGACTGTACATGCCAGTGTACACCTATGGAGTGGGGTTTTGTTTCTCTATTTTTTAAAAATTCTCAAGTTTTGTCACTAGAACAGTCCACTAAAACCACAAATAATTTCATAGGATCTGACAACTATAATACTGACACTTGTCCCTAGTAAAGTTGCCATTTTGTTAGTGTTTAAAACTACTGAACTACAAAATGCTCAACACCAAATTGGTAATACCCACACAATCTAAGGAATATCCACTTTCTATCAACAACTCTATGTGTAAACCATTTGGACCAACTTCAACAAAACCAAAATGGCTTCCTACTCTTTAGGCTCTATAAGACCAAGGTAGGTTTACCTATGGGATGCTTTAGATAACCATTAATACATGTGAATTTTTTTAGTTTCATTCTAATTTTCATCCTCTATCCCTGTCACATGTACAATTTATCCATTTTTTGATATTCTTTGATTTACATACATCCCTCTATTGGAAATATTCAATACATGACAGGTTACTGAGAGGGGAGGAGTGAATCAGTAACTTCAAAACTTTAAAACAATTTAGCACTTTAATCATATATACTATTCACCATTCATTCATCTGTTCTACTGCATATATGAGAGATCAAAAATCCATAACACATGTACATAGTGATTTGGTAACCGAGAAAACTTTCAAATAGAAAGTAAAACTTATGTGGAGATGATACCCACAAAACTTCAATACTGCAGTATAAAGTTGGCTTGTTAAGGCTTACATTGACCACTTCTAGTGATCTGCCCTGTTAGGAGCACAAAGGACTACTAGGTCCACCTTGTTAGAGGATTTACAAATATACACTGAAGTATGCAATCAGTTAGGAGATTTATACAAAGACTATTAAGTCTACCTTGTTAAAGGATTTAAAAAATTGGTTCACCTATTAGGATGAAATAGTGGATCTACTTACAAACTTGATTTCTGATTAGATCTTTGAAGTATAGATCACCTCTTGTGACTGATGAATCTTTACTGCTCCTTGTAGACCTTATTGAATATTCTGCTCTATTGTTGATTCACATTTATTCTTCTCAAAGCATTACATGTCCATTCCTTGATACTCTCATGCATACATTGTAAATGATATAATACATTACATATATATCATTCCAATAATTATAATTGCAAGGTCGACTAAAACATAAGTGAACAAAATATTACTGAGTCGACCCAATAGTAAATAACTTGGGTTCACTAAACTGACTCGGTGACCTTCTAATACTTGATGTCCACTCCATTACTCAGCATCATCATGCACTTGGTAGAAGTGAAGGCTCGTTCCATACTAATCACTTGATGTAGTTATGAATTTGATAACCACTGGTGACTCGGTAGATGTATTGTTACTCGGTAAGAACTGAATCCTTCGTTTACGTTGATTTCACTTGGTAGAAACTACACTTTCATCACTTGGTAAACATCACACTTCCATCACTCGGTAAACATTACACTTTGATTACTCGGTAAACATTACACATTCATCACTGGATAAACATTACACTTTCATTACTTGGTAAACATTACACTTTCATCACTCGGTAAACATTGCAACTTATAATGCTTAGTTTACATTAGATTCGCATGACACAGTTTGATTGCTCAGTAGATACTGAGATGGTCAGTGCAAACTATGAAGCTCGGTGTGTTTAGGAAACTGAGTGCTAAGCTTAGTAGCTATACTACTATAGATAAGTGTTTTCACTAATGGCAATAATAACTTAATGCCAACAATCTCCCCCTTTGGCATTAGCGACAAAACACTTATAAGCCAAAACATATGTACATAACTTGACTCAATGAATTTTAGTTTTTCAAAATTGATCTTTGTAGAGCTGCTACATATACATTTCTATATATCTTCTTGATGACTTATAATGTATATACAAAGATACTTATGTACAAATGCTAACTCTATTGAGTGCTAATTTTATTGAGTGCTAGCTCCCCCTTTCACTTATACTGATAACTCTCCTCATTTATTATGTTAAATCTCTCCCCCTTTTTGACAATAATGCCGAAGGACTACATATATAGTTTATATGACTACACCAAAGTGAGATAGAAAATCTTGATGTACCTTAAGGATGGTGGAAAAAGTACTATCCCAAGTCTGCTACAAAATTTGATAGGTGGAGAGAGCAATTTGAACTTCTACTAATAATTGGATCATGTGATCAGCCACGAAGAAGTTCTTATCTTGGATCAATGTTTTGCAATGAGCAATATGTCTCTACATTGTATCCATGATAGGAAGGATCATGTTTTGGATATCTATTTGATGCAGACAAGCGATGAATAACTAGGGCCAAAGGCACACCCATCTATCCAAGCTACCTTGCAAGAGTTAACACAATGGAAGAAAACATGAGGAACAACATAGGAAAGAGAGAACTAGGATATATTTATTGATTCATCAAATATTCAGCATACATGCCCAGCTGTAAGGCCTTCTGGGTTACAGCCAATTACAAATGTACAATTTCCAAATCTCCTAATCATCTTTTTAAATCCACATATCTCTTTTTCTTTTGAACTCTCCCCAAAAATCTGCCCTAACCCTAAACCTAAACACCCTACTTATACTTGCCAAAATGGCTTACAGATAATTCTAGAACATAGAGGAACCACAAGTTAGCCCTCATCAAATATAATTAACTATATCAAAATTAAATGTGAGCGAAGTCAGCCCAATTGGAACTAGGAAGAATGAACTAATGTGCAGGATTCCAAAGAAACCTAGGATGCTCCTGCATCACTATTAGTGTAGATCAGATCCTTGCTTCCTCTCTCAATAGTTCTGCCTACACGTCTGCCAGATATGTAATTTTGGTGTGATGAGAGATTATGGAGGAGGAGTCCAACTTTAGCTTTGATTCACTTGATTGCATATCAATGTCAATGTTATTTAGCTTATCCTTTATTTCTTTAGTAAATCTAGAAACATCACAAGGTTTGGCAAAAAGTGATGCTGCATTATTAAAATAATTTTTAAAATTACACAAAATTGTGGACAATTCAACTTGCGTGATTGCTATCTTTTGAGCAATATTCTCTAGCACCTTGTCATCAAATTTCCTTTCAACCTTTTCAATTAGTTTTTCTTGTCGGAAAGGATCTTCATTGAATTTCTGTATTGCCTCTTCTAACTAAATCAAAATGTGTTGAGTGGAATCTACTTCAACACCTATAGCTTGTGTAATTATATCCTTTGCATTCTCAATTATTCTATACTCCTTACTCCTTTTAGACCTTAACTACTTCTGCATAGCTTTCATCTCTATGAGTTGACTAGCTAACCTCATCTCTTCAATGGTAGCATTGTCAAAGTCAATCTTTGGTATCACTATCTTTGTGTCTAAGTCAATGTCTTCTTCAATTTCCTTTCCAGTGATCAGAAGTTTTAATGGATGCTTTTGTTTGACTTCTATGATTACTAGTTTGACCTTTGGAATAGACACAATAGTGGAGATAGAAGGGCTAGTAGTAAAAACTAGGATAGGATTCAAGGATTGAATGCCAATAGAAGTACTAATCGGATAAAAAATTGAAACACTTCCCAAAAATGGTGTCACACTCAATAGAGTACCCATATTTGTTGGTGTTTGAAAATGTAACCCATTTCCAATTACCCTAATGAGAACAAAACATATCTAGGGGCAGCTAACTCCCATTTTCAACATGCCCATTCAGACACCAGGCCAACTATAAGGCATGACCCTTCTTCTACTTCAAGCTCTGCAAAACCTAGGCGGGTGAACCTCTTTAGATTTGACTATGTGCCCAGTGCAATAACCATATTTATGATCTATAAAAGCATATGAAACCCCTAATTCTTCTATTCTTAACCAAGATCACAAGCATGAAATAGCTAAGGACATGACTCATAAAACTGGAAAGCTAAGTGCAGGTTATACTTTGAATACCTTTCAACATAAAAGGGAAAATTGATTTAACATGTTGATATCAGCAGGACCCGAGTATGAGCAATAAAACTTAATGATCCTATCTCTGACCAGTGCCTTATCTATTGGACAATTAAATGAATCATAACCATACATCTCCTGGAAACCTTAGACGTATCTCTACATCAAGATCCCTGATCTATCTTTCACCTTGTGAATAGACATCTGCTACAGTATGAATCTCATACTTAGAACATCCTATCATAAAATCTGCAAACCCCCGTGACAAATATCAAGCAATTACATGGTTCTTTGTTCCATAAGAAAGACATTTTAACCACATACATTTCAAAATTAAATGCAACCTAATTCATGCTCTTTGATCACAAATTAGAAGAAATAACATAGCCATAATTAGGAGACAAGATTCAGACTGAACTTCAAACCTTTGCTACACTTTATTTGTTTTCCTTGAAATAAAATACATGAAATGTACAGAAAATAACTCGCAGATCACCTAACAGAATAGAACTATCTGTATAACATTTAATTTGCTGTTCATACAGAAGAGAAATTGCTGAAGAATGGTTTCTCAGTATGGGAACATATCAAAACTGGATCCAAAATCTGGTATCTCAATGGTGACTGCCTTTTCTCCAAAGACTGGAACCCCTACAATGACAGACAGAAATAAAGATATAGACAAAGGTGAATTCTCGGATTGAATCTGTAGTCAACAAGTGTACCCTTAGAATTCCTTCCCAAGATAACTAAAAGCTTCTCTTTACCTTCTCTCTGTAACTGAAAATCAAATCCTTTCATTTTGGCTCATAAAATGTCTCAAAATGTAATGATGAAAGGATGTAACTGATTCTTGATACTAAAAAGAATTCACCATAAAAATGAAAATCCAGTTCAGTGTAACTTCTAGAATGTAAGAAAACTTCTTGAGGATGATTTTGTTCACATTCGGGTTACAAATGGTCTTCAGAACTGCCCTGTAACTGATTCAAATACTCAAAGATTAAATCTGCTTGTTCTGCTGCCAATACCCTAGATTTCACAAACTGGTTTACCACATGAACCGGTGAACACCTGTGCATAATTTGACTCCAGAAATAGAAAATTCAGCTCTTCTTGATTCCGACGGTATATTGGAGCATCTATTTTGGTCAAAAATTGCTCCTGTTATGCATGTTTGAAAATCAAGTCTCTGTCTCATGGCTTTGCAAATGTTTTGCCAAAAATTAAACTTTACATATAGTTCAAACTATATTAAAGTTCAAACTTTATTTAAAAAGTTACTCACGTGAGTTTGAGAGGAAAATAATAAAATTTTAAAATTTGGAAACTCACAAATTCCCCACCACTTTCTATCTAGGTCAAACCATGTTGACCAAACTTGACACACGTCGGCTTTTGATTGGTTCAACTCACTGCCACATCAGCATGCTACATGGATGCCCCGTCACCACCATGCAATTGGTCCAAAATTTTCTCATCACCAACTCATCCACGCCATGTCAGCGTTGCTATCTCGCCATGCTAACTCTCGTGCATCTTCTGCTGGGTGAGATAGCGAAGGCCACTTGATTTGCCAAGTGTCACGATCTTGTGCATTAGGTTCCACATCAACGTTTGTGTATCTTTTCTAAAAATATTCCACTATAGATAATCCCTTAACAGGTGGGGTCCACCAAGCAGAGCCCGTGGCTTACAAAGCCATCTTTCTTTAGACATTATACATTTTGAGTAAAGTTATATTTAAAGAACAAAAACTTCTCCCACCTAAGCCATGTGGGACTAAGCTCCCTACACCTCGGCTCTCTAGATAACATTTAAGTTGTAAATGGAGGATCTTTTGCAGATTTCTAATTCTTTACTAATGGATTTTTTGAGTCTCCAGCATGGATTCTATCAATAGGTGTGGGCATGCTGTATACCGTGTGAGTGATTTTTTTGAAACGTTTCCTTCATTTTTAATATATACTCCAGCTTTAATGTGGGCAGCTTTCTTCATCTCTTCCGTTTAGCGTTGAGCCCCAATTGGGGTTGCCTTTTTTATGATTTCACCAAATTCCTCCATTCAGGCAAGGCCTATTGTAATGGATGCAAATTTCCTTGCATTTTATGGCGTGACTGTTGCCAACTAGGGGCATATCTGTTGTTTTGGTAGTAGTGAGGTCTTTGGTGGATGCTCTTCCTCTGCCTTGTTATGGCGTGGATCAACCTCCAACAATTCCTTCATTAACATCTTACATGTGAGTGTTCAAATTGGGGCTTTCATTTCTTCATGCAGGGTATTCCCTTTCAGTGTGGAACTTCCTTCATTTCTTCTGCACGAGCCTCAGACTCTTTTAATAACTGCCTAAAGGTGTCATCAAAATCTGTGTAAATCATTCGCTTTGGATTATAAATTTCCACAAATTCATGCTTTACCATGGAGAGTAACTCATCCACATATAGAAGATGCAACATTCACTGATAAAAAACCACAAAAACAAGGCCTAACTCATTGTGAAAGGTCCATTTAGTGTGTAAGATGCCCCAAGGGCATCATACTGATAAGCTGCATCAGCAGATCGTTCCTCCAGAAGACAGGACTGAATTAAAGCATCAATGGGAGAGCCTTTGAGGGAATTTCCAAGCTCTTGGCATGTCCAAAGAATCAACCCACCTCTGGTGAAGATGAGCAATTGCTCTAACATTTTTCAAAATTTTGATTTGTGCATGAATTCCCTTTTACGCAAGCCACATTTTGTTCCATTTTGCTACCGCCTGGTTTTTATATCAGAACGTGGGTGGCTTCTTTCCATGATGAAAAATAAAGATAGATCAATTAAAATCATCACCGTCTCCCCCTTTTAAAAACTTTAATTTGCATAGATCATCAATCAGTATGATGGAATTAGTCGGACCCCAGAGTGGGTTCGGCTAAATTTTTTTTCATTTTTGGACAATTGAAATGCTGAATTGATCCATCAACCATCTGATGCTGATTATAATCAAGTTCGACCACTGAAAACCACTTTTAAAACTCATTCTTCAATGTTCAGTCAACTGTCAAATATGCGCCAGGAGGTCCATTGACTGGCTTTGAAAACTGACCAAATCAACTGGTCATGCCCTGAAAATGAATACACTGAATCTTTGCTCTGCATTCTTGTACCTTGTCGAATCTCATCTCATGAAAAATTCAAGGTCAAAAGATATTGATAGTCAAAGTTGCCTTTTCAAATTTACCTGCAAGAAAACATGTCAGAAAACAACAAACTGGGTTTGGAATCGGCTTGGAAAACTAGGCAAATGAGCACATGGGGAAATGAAAACCGAGATATTAGTTCTCTATCATGAGGACATTATGGATCTAAAATTTGGGCTCATGACGAATAATAGGGCGCAAATGGCGGATGTTCAAAGTATGCTACTTGGATTTTGCAAATTAAAAGTACTGATAGAAAACATTTTTTGCGAATGGAAATGACCCAGAAAAGTGTGAAGACGAATTTTTCAGGAATTGAAAACTGACACACTTGTAGTATTTTCAGAGTAGAACACAGGGAAGCCAACCATTCAATCTCACCTATCATGGATTTCCAGTTATAACATCTCAAACAGGGGTACTGACAAACCTGCAAGTGCTGACACCAGTATAAAGTTACAAATTGCATTTGGAATCACGTTCAAAAATTGATGAAACAGATTCGTCAAGACTTAAAAATTGAAACATAGCAAGTCTTTGACATCTACAATGCAACACAAGATGAATTTTCACATTTGGATCAATTGGTCAAAAGTTATAGCACGTCAAACAAGGCTTCCCAGAAATGTGTGCAAAGTGCAAATGAATGAAAACAGTAACTGACCAACTTTGAGGGATTCAAAACCTAGTCAAAAAAACTCGAAACGACTCAAAATTTGAAAGATAGGTTCTCAAGTATGGACACTAGACAATCCCAAAATGGTGAATCACGAAATATTTCTAAGTGCAAGATATTCAGTTGCAAACACAACCTTCTATCGCTGTCTGACACTTTGGTTAAAATGCAGATTTGGGAAATGCTCAAAACGGGACTTTACAGAATGACTCAAGATATTAGTTTAACATCATGGAACGCTTAGGCATGCTAAATGAAAGGTGCTAGAAGCATTAAACACCTTAGGGATCTCAGATGGACAGCCAGGTACAATCTCATTTAAAAGCGTTTATAGGGCTCAAATTTCTCAACAAGGCTCAAAAATTGACCATGCAATTTTTAGCACCAACAGTGGCTCTGTCTGGGGATGCATGCCCCTTGCGGGCATGGCAAGGATTCAGATCTCTAGAGGAAATTGACCATTCTTGAAACAACAAAACTTCGCTCGAACAGCTTATTGAAAGCAAGGAAACAACTACAACTACCAAGACTATGTACACACTATGGCCCCGGGCCACTGAACTTTAGCAGAATTGTTTACCTCTATCATAAACATGATTCTCATTTGAATTTTCATGAGGTAAAATAAAAATTCTGCTCCTATCAGTCTCACCAATCATATTATCATCGTATAACAAATCAATCGGCAAAACAAAATTATCACTCTTACTTTCATAATTCATATAAAAAATTACTTCATCTTCAACTGTTAGCTCATTATGAAAATACTGATCAACATGCTTAAACATATTAGACTGAAATTGAATACCCTCTTCATTTAATGGCTCATGCATGCTATCATTCTCGAATATGAAGGCTTCATATTCAATTTGGGGAAAGAGACCACTTGTACCTTCAAAATGTGTATCCTTTTGTATAACCGGATATGAATCAAATGAAAAATCTGACTGATACTCACATATGTCATCCACATCAAAATCTGAAACTAATCAATAATCTTCAAATGGTTCTTCACAATCAGCAAATAGATTAGTCTTTACATCAGAGAGTTCATCATAAATCTCATTGCAAGGTGCATACTAATTTTCAAAACCAACTTTGTGAAACACCTTGTCATTTACCTCCTCAAATGCTACATAATTATTAGTTTCACTATCAAATTCGAAAGAAGAACATTCTGATCTCTTACAGCAGTAAGACAAGGTATCATCATCAAACTCGTTCTTAACTAAATCTGAATTGTCCATGTGTTCTTCAAAAAGAGGATTAATAATTCCATGCAAAGCGCCTTTGTAGACATTAGGACAAGTGATGTGCTGATCAACATCAAACTCCTCACCATACAACGGATTAGTGAAAACTTTAAAACCATTTCTAACATCACTGTCATGGACACTTTCAGCATATGAAGAAGAAAAATAAGAATCATATGAAGACTCAACATCCACTCCGTCAACGAAGCATGTAGAATACAAATCAAAGTTACTTTCATTGTCTCCATATAGGTGATTACAATGTCTTGCAAGCAAATCATCATTTATCTTACCAATAGGTGCTGATGCATTAATCTCAGGATCAATCACGTACTGATCATCACTGCACTCATCCTCAAGACACTCTTCTACACAATTAGGTAATACATCTATATGGATAACCTCTTTGTCTTCATATTGTGTAGACACATTTTCTTCATAACTTTCGATCTCAAACTGATTTACACAATTCTGAAATGGAAACTCACTTTCAAATTTAGAAATAGTAATTGTACCTTTACTAGCAAGAGAACACTCACTTCCATCATTGCTCTCTTCTTCCCAATTAGCATCTGATTCACATGAAGACGGACAAACACTAGCACTATCCTCTTCTTGACTTGAGTAATAACTCTCATCATCAGCTTCATATAACACCCCTTGATAATATATTGGATCAGCAACTTCATTATCACTTGAAAGATGACTCTCAGCTTTATCATACTCACATTGATATGATTGTCTTTCAACTTCAGATTTAATAACGTTCTCAACATGATGCAATCTCTCAATGAGATAATTCATTTCTTGCCTATCTTGTTGGTCAAGAGAATGCATCTCTACCGCTGAAATATTATCAACATATGAGCTTAGTTCTTCTGACTGTGACTGAGATACATATGATTTACATTCTGTATATTGTGTCATCTTTCCATGACATGTCGGATCAAAAATTTCACCTTTATCACTTGATAGATCACTTCTGGTTTCTTCCTCCTCATACTGAGATGAATACCTTTCCTCTTCCTGATTCATTATGTTTTCAACATAATGCAAATTATCAATGGGAAAATGAATGGTTGGATTTATATCTTGCATGGATGACTCATCAAGTGAATCAATTCTATCATTCGCTATTGTAATACCATAAACATGTGCATTCACTTCAGCATGAATGGAATCATTTCTTTTTTGCAACAGAGAGATTTCATGTTCACATGTTTTTATTTCTAAGGCTTCAACAACACTATTTACAATAGCAGGAGTGCTTATTTTCTGATCTGAAATCAAACACTCCTTATGACATTGACTTGTGCTTTGCACCTCATATTGCCAGCCAATATTTCTAGAGAAGTGACTCTAGGTTAAGCCATATTTTATGTTATTCTCAATCTCTATAGCTATCATGAATGCTTGATGCAAAGTTCTAGGTTCCTTATCTCTCAACAGATAGTTCATCTTTTTATCAAATGCACCAAGATAAACCACTAAACACATTTGATCATCCGGCTTGTAACTTTCAGGAATTTCATTTAAAATCTTTGCAAATCTGATATTAAATTCAGGAGCTAACTCACCATTCCCGATTTGAATTTTCAAAAACTTATCAAAATATTCAGAGATGCCCACTCTTTCCCTAAACTGCATCATGAAGGCTGATATTAATTCATCAGAAGATGAAATTGAACATGCTGGTAAAAATGAAAACCAGTCCCTAGCATCATACTCTAAAGTTTGAACAAACAATTTCATCTGAATGTCTTCATGAGCAATTTCAAAATCACCAACCAAGTCACTAAACAACTGAACATGATGACTGGCTAAGTTTTCATGGTTTCCACCAAACTTAGGCAAATACTGTCTGAGGTTACAAGGCATAGTATTCAGGAAACCATGGATACAATTAAAATTCAATGACATATACCGCTTGGTAGAGATGGATCTAGGAACTTCACTAACCGGTTGCATTTTAAGTGAAATGAATCTTAATAGTCTTCAAATTCAAGACTCACTCACCATTAAACATTTTCAGAATTCATAACTTGCAGCAGATTTTCACAACCCTCTACCAAATGAACACTTCAAACACACTTCACAAACTTTAAAAAAATCAATTGAAACTCGATCTAATGAAGTGCACAAAACTTATCAAATCATTCTCCTCTTCTTAGTGCTAAAACTTCACTTGACGGAGAACACATATGTGGAACTTCACTTTCATTGAAAAGAAATCATATGAAAGCATAAAATACCTCAAGTGTTTCTGTATGAAATCACTGATCTGCTGATTGGCTTGGTGCTAATCTGAATTCTTTATACCACTGATCAAACCTTACAGAGTCGCCATCTCCTTGAAGAGAGGAATGAAATCACAAAAGTGATTCGCATTTATCATTTCAAAAACTTTTAACAACAAATCAAATAACACTCTAAAACTTACTGGTCAGAAACTTATATAGATCTCTCCTCTTGCGTGAAAATTCACCCAACTTTTAGATCTGCTTATTTCAACTGAAAACTCTTTGAAAGCAATTTATACATCACTGATCTACAATGATTCAGAGATCCTTTAGATAGAGTCGCCACTCACTATTGTGAGAAAGATTTTAAACATGATTCATAACACTATAGATCTGAACTGAAAATTCAACTTGAAAACTTTGCAAAACTTTTAAAAACATTTAGAAGAGAGAAAGCATCTTTCACCAATTTTGACTCTGAATTACAACAGTGTTCTGAAAACAACAACCGATTGACATGAATGAAGATGAACACTCTTAGCAACACATTCTATATTCAACCTTGAAAAATACTGCTATAAATAGATAAAACTTACTGGGGTGCATGATTTGGAGTAAGAAAATTAGAAAAAACATCAGAGAACTTACTGCTGAAACTTTGTAATGCACTTCTCCTGCTGTATTGAATCTCTTGTTTTTCAAATTCTCAAGGTTTGTCTTAAATTTGATTCAATACATTCCCCAGCAGAGTCGCCATTTTGTTGGTGTTTAAAAATGTAACCCGTTTCCAACTACCCTGATGAGAACAAAACATATCTAGGGGCAGCTAACTCCCATTTTCAACATGCCCATTCAGACACCAGGCCAACTATAAGGCATGACCCTTCTTCTACTTCAGGCTCTGCAAAACCTAGGTGGGTGAACCTCTTTAGAACTGACTATGTGACCAGTGCAATAACCATATTCAGGATCTATAAAAGTAGATGAAACCCCTAATTCTTCTATGCTTAACCAGGAGATCACAAGCATGAAATAGCTAAGGACATGACTCATAAAATTGGAAAGCTAAGTGCGGGTTATACTTTGAATACCTTTCAACATAAAAGGGAAAATTGATTTAACATGTTGATATTAGCAAGACCCAAGTATGAGCAACAAAACTTAATGATGCTATCTCTGACCAGTGCCTTATCTATTGGGCAATTAAATGAATCATAACCATACATCTCCTGGAAACCTCAGACGTATCTCTACATCAAGATCCATGATCTATCTTTCACCTTGTGAATAGACATCTGCTACAGAATGAATCTCATACTCAGAACATCCTATCATGAAATCTGCAAACCCCCGTGACAAATATCAAGCAATTACATGGTTCTTTGTTCCATAAGCAAGACATTTTAACCACATACATTTCAAAATGAAATGCAACCTAATTCATGCTCTTTGATCACAAATTAGAAGAAATAACAGAGCCATAATCAGGAGACAAGATTCAGACTGAACTTCAAACCTTTGTTGGACTTTATTTATTTTCCTTGAAATCAAATACATGACATGTACAAAAAATAACTCACAGATCACCTAACAGAATAGAACTATCTGCATAAAACTTAATTTGCTATTCATACAGAAGAGAAATTGCTGAAGAATGGTTTCTCAGTATGGGAACATATCAAAACTGGATCAAAAATCTGGTATCTCAATGGTGACTACCTTTTCTCCAAAGACTGGAACCCCTACAATGACAGACAGAAATAAAGATATAGACAAAGGTGAATTCTCAGATTGAATCTACAGTCGACAAGTGTACCCTTAGAATTACTTCCCAAGATAACTAAAAGCTTCTCTTTACCTTCTCTTTGTAACTGAAAATCAAATCCTTTCATTTTGGCTCATCAAATGTCTCAAAATGTAATGATGAAAGGATGTAACTGATTCTTGATACTAAAAATAATTCACCGTAAAAATGAAAATCCAGTTCAGTGTAACTTCTAGAATGTAAGCAAACTGATTGAGGATTATTTTGTTCACATTCGAGTTCCAAAAGGTCTTTAGAACTGCCCTGTAACTGATTCAAATACTCAAAGATTAAATCAGCTTGTTCTGCTGCCAATACCTTGGATTTCACAAATTGCTTTACCACATGAGCCGGTGAACACCTGTGCATAGTCTAACTCAAGAAATAGAAAATTCAGCTCTTCCTGATTTTGATGGTATATTGGAGCATCTATTTTGGTCAAAAATTGCTCCTGTTATGCATGTTTGAAAATCAGGTCTCTGTCTCATGGCTTTGCACATGTTTTGCCAAAAATTAAACTTTACATATAGTTCAAACTATATTAAAGTTCAAACTTTATTTAAAAAGTTACTCACATGAGTTTGAGAGGAAAGTAATAAAATTTTAAAATTTGGAAACTCACAAATTCCCCACCACTTTCTATCTAGGTCAAACCATGTTGACCAAACTTGACACACGTCAGCTTTTGATTGGTTCAACTCACTGCCACATCAACATGCTACGTGGATGCCACGTCACCACCCTACAATTGGTTGAAAATTTTCTCATCACCAACTCATCCATGCCATGTCAGCGTCGCTATCTCGTCATGCTAACTCTCGTGCATCTTTTGCTGGGCGAGATAGCGAAGGCCGCTTGATTTTCCAAGTGTCACAATCTCGTGCACTGGGTTCCACATCAATGTTTGTGTATCTTTGCTCAAAATATTCCACTGTGGATAATCCATTCACAAGTGGGGTCCACCAAGCAGGGCCCATGGCTTACAAAGCCATCTTTCTTCAGACGTTATACACTTTGAGTAAAGTTATATTTAAAGAACAAAAACTTCTCCCACCTAAGCCATGTGGGACTAAGCTCCCTACGCCTCGGCTCTCTAGACAACATTTAAGTTGTAAATGGAGGATCTTTTGCAGATTTCTAATTCTTTATTGATGGATTTTTTGAGTCTCCAGCATGGATTCTTTCCATAGGTGTGGGCATGTTGTATACTGCGTGAGTGATTTTGCTGAAACGTTTCCTTCATTTTTAATGTATACTCCAGCTTTAATGTGGGCAGCTTTCTTCATCTTTGCTGTTTAGCATTGAGCCCCAATTGGGGTTGCCTTTTTTATGATTGCACCAAATTCCTCCATTTGGGCAAGACCTATTGTAATGGATGCAAATTTCCTTGCATTTTATGGCGTGACTGTTGCCAACTACGGGCATATCTGCTGTTTTGGCAGTAGTGAGGTCTTTGGTGGATGCTCTTCCTCTGCCTTGTTATGGTGTGGATCAACCTCCAACAATTCCTTCATTAACGTCTTACATGTGAGTGTTCAAACTGGGGCTTTCATTGCTTCATGCAGGGTATTCCCTTTCAGCGTGGAACTTCCTTCATTTCTTCTGCACGAGCCTCAGACTCTTTTAATAACTGCCTAAAGGTGTCATCAAAATCTGTGTAAATCGTTCGCTTTGGATTATAAATTTCCAAAAATTCATGCTTTACCATGGAAAGTAACTCATCCACATATAGAAGATGCAACATTCACTGATAAACAACCACAAAAACAAGGCCTAACTCATTGTGAAAGGTCCATTTTAGTGTGTAAGATGCCCCAAGGGCATCATATTGATAAGCTGCATCAGCAGATCGTTCCTCCAGAAGACAGGACTGAATTAATCCATCAATGGGAGAGCCTTTGAGGGCATTTCCAAGCTCTTGGCATGTCCAAATAATCAACCCACCTCTGGTGAAGATGAGCAATTGCTCTAACATTTTTCAAAATTTTGATTTGTGCATGAATTCCCTTTTACGCAAGCCACATTTTGTTCCATTTTGCTACCGCCTGGTTTTTATATCAGAACGTGGGTGGCTTCTTTCCACAATGAAAAATAAAGATAGATCAATTAAAATCATCACCATCTCCCCGTTTTAAAAACTTTAATTTGCATAGATCATCAATCAATCTAATGGAATTAGTCGGACCCCAGAGTGGGTTCGGCTAAAAATAATTTCATTTTCGGACAACTGAAATGCTGAATTGATCCATCAACCATCTGATGCTGATTATAATCAAGTTTGACCACTGAAAACCACTTTTAAAACTCATTCTTCAATGTTCAGTCAACTGTCAAATATGCGCCAGGAGGTCCATTGACTGGCTTTGAAAACTGACCAAATCAACTGGTCATGCCCTGAAAATGAATACACTGAATCTTTGCTCTGCATTCTTGTACCTTGTCGAATCTCATCTCATGAAAAATTCAAGGTCAAAAGATATTGACAGTCAAAGTTGCCTTTTCAAATTTATGTGGAAGAAAACATTTCAGAAAACAACAAACTGGGTTTGGAATCGGCTTGGAAAACTAGGCAAATGAGCACATGGGGAAATGAAAATCGGGATATTAGTTCTCTATTTTTGAGGAAATTATGGATCTATAATTTGGGCTCATGAAGAATAACAGGATGCAAATTGTGGATGTTCAAAGTATGCTACTTGGATTTTGCAAATTAAAAGTACTGACAGAAAACATTTTTTGCGAATGGAAATGACCCAGAAATGTGTGAAGACGAATTTTTCAGGACTTGAAAATTGACACACTTATAGTATTTTCAGAGTAGAACATAGGGAAGCCAACCATTCAATCTCACCTATCATGGATTTCTAGTTATAGCATCTCGAACAGGGGTACTGACAAACCTACAAGTGCTGACACTAGTAAAAAGTTACAAATTGCATTTGGAATCACGTTCAAAAACTGATCAAACGGATTTGTCAAGACTTAAAAATTGAAACATAGCAATTCTCTAACATCTACAATGCAACAAAAGATGAATTTTCACATTTGGATCAACTGGTCAAAAGTTATAGCATGTCAAACAGGGCTTCCCAGAAATGTGTGGAAAGTGCAAATGAATGAAAACAGTAACTGACCAACTTTGAGGGATTCAAAACCTAGTCAAACAGACCTGAATCGACACAAAATTTGAAACATAGGTTCTTAGGTATGGACACTAGACAATACCAAAATGGCGAATCACGAAACATTTTTGAGTGCGATATATTTAGTTGGAAACACAGCCTTCTATCGCTGTCTGACACTTGGGGTAAAATGCAGATTTGGGAAATGCTCAAAACGGGACTTTACAGAATGACTCAGGATATCAGTTTAACATCATGGAACGCTTAGGCTTGCTAAATGAAAGGTGCTAGAAGCATTAAACACCTTAGGGACAATCTCATTTAAAAGCATTTATAGGGCTCAAATTTCTCAACAGGGCTCAAAAATTGACCATGCAATTTTTAGCACCAATAGTAGTATTTAAACTAATTAGAGTAAAAGTGTTTATAGATAATGTTGATGAAAAAAAAATTGTAGAACTTACTGGAATAGATGAAATTTTTTTTGTAGAACTTACTGGTACACTCACTGATGGTAAAGAAGCTAAGGAAGTTGACTTGGTAGCTGAAGAAGTGATAGGTAGCTTGGTACATAAAGTGCTTGGCACTTTTGTTTTAGATACATGGAGCTGGGAGGTGGCTGGTGAAGATTGAGCAATTGATGTGGAAATTGTGCTCACAGTTTCACTTGCACAAGCTATCCCATAGTGGATTTATCAGTCTTTGGTGGAGAGTGAGGAAGGGATGGAATAACTACTACTACAATTCTTATGGGATATTCTTCATCTTTTTCTTCCTCAAGTGCTTCTTCCTCCTTGTCTTCTTCCTCTTTTTCTTGCATTAGTGCATATAGCTCTCCTAGTGTAACCATGATAGATGGGGTCTTATCAAAATCATCATTGTCACTACTATCATCATCCTTAATTTCAATAGGATCATCTGATGGCTTTCTGAGATGATATGCATCACTCCAAATATCTGTAGCATTTTTGACAACTGATTCAATGTCTTTTAATAATATAAGGCAAGTATTGAATCTCTTATTTATTCTTCCTTCATGATCTTTCAATGCCTTTTTGACTTCTGCATTTGTCAGACTGGGTACTAATTCCTTTAGTTTTTGCTCAAATATATCTTTGACAGTTTTTATCATGTTATCCCATCTGAATTTTATTTTCTAAAGAAGTACTACTAGAATTTGAGATGCAAATTGATTAGGAGAGAATTTCCAAGTTCCTAACTTTTTCATTACCAAATCTTCAATCTCCTTTTTCTATGTTGGAGTCTGAGTTTCATATTTGAGAGCTTTAAAATTGTTGATACCTACTCCAATCCTTAACTATTTTAGCCTTTCTTCATATGTGGGTGGAGGCTTGACAATTAAAGTTTCCTACTTGCCTTGTCTGGTTCTTCTAGAGAATACTACAGTTGGCTGCTTCTTAGGTTTGGTGATAAACACCTTTCCTTTCTTCTTTGGTGGTTGCTCTTCTTTTTAAGATTCATGGTCTTCTCTTTCTTCACCTTATTCTTTTTCTTCTTCTTCTTCATCCTCTCCTTTACCTTTTGTGAGCATTAGAGGGCTAGATGTAGTTTTCAATTTGGCCATCTTCCTCTTTCCTTTGCTTATAGCCTAGGGTAGTTTGATTTCAAGCTCAATTCTAGTCTTGGCTTCATCATAAGTGCAAAAGGTAGGAAGCTTAGGATCTATAGGCTCATTCACCAGTGGTTTAATAATGTCCCTGGCCTCATCAATATTTACCTTGTAAGGAAGAGGTTTCACCCATGCAACTCAGGGTTTGACTGCCTAAATGTATACCTTATAATAGTCAACCATGAAGCATACATCATCTTTGTAATCTTCAACCAGTTTTGGTGGAATTCAAAATATATTATTCATTCTTTCATTGAAATCTTCAAAATAATTATCCATAACCTTCTCAAAGTTTTCACCCATGTCAGCAATAAACTCATTAATCTGATATAGAATTGGGGTGTCTTTTCTCCATACAACAAAGCCCTTTGATGGAAAGAATTTTTGAACATAGAAAAATAAACAAGTTAATAGGGAGCCAAATTTGTAGGGATTATTCTTTGAGGTCCTTGTGCTATCCATATTCTTGTTCAATTGTTTTAGCAACAATTCCGATAGGTCAAATTCTAGATTTTTCTTCACAATCTTGAATGTCAAATTCACGGCCTCATAGGGTACATTGTTCAAATGACTAGAGCTATAAATCTTGTGAGCAATGATGTGAATGCCAAACCTTAATTCAACATCAGTAACAATGCTAACCTTCAAACCTCTACCATCTGATTCAACTAGGGTTTTCTTTTGTAACTCCTCCCAACCTAGGGTTTTGGTAGATTTGGCTTTGCTAAGTATGGGGAGACCAGTAATCTTATGAATCATCTTCTTGGTTATTAACACTGGATTCTCTAACCATAGTTGCCCATTGTGAACATGACTGAGTATATACCTAATCCACTTAATTTGGAAACTTCTTGGCATATGTGAGATATGGATTAATCCTTTGGTCTCTAGATGCTTATGCTCAGGTTTTAAAGAGCCATCAACACTCATTTCTCCTAGAGCATTGTCCATTTCTAGGTTTCCAATATCTTGAACAAAACATTTAAAATGTGTACAAATATCATTTATGAGGAGTACCTTTGGTGGAATTTGGGATTGAACTCCATTAGGGTCAAGAGATTCTGCAATGGCTGAAACAATTTTGAAGTTAGGCACTTTCCATTCTACACCCTTTACTAGCATCTCCAAACCCTTCTTTTCCTTGCTACTACTGCTACTCCCAGATGCCATCGTTGCTTAGTAGGTGTAAGAATCTTTTTTGAACAAACTCTCTGCTTGAAAATCACTTGAAATCGCTTGGAATTTGCTTGAATGCACTTGAAAATCTCTTACCTTTGTAATCACGATGAAGAATGAAATCAAATTCTGCCTTTTTGATGAAATTTTTTGTCATTAATGCTCGGTACAAAAGTATCTGAGATGAAATGGTGCTTGATAGTCTATCATTCACTTTCTTGGTAGAAGCTTGCAACTTGGTGATTGATAATAACTTTAGTTACTCCCGACCTAGCTCAGCTGAGTTTGAGATTGACTTTTCTCAGTATGACCCAATTTCTTGTGACCCTTTGCATCTGAAATACTGATTGGATATTTTTCTTTTTAAAAAAAATTTGGAACTACTCTAGATATAGCTTGATGATATATTTCTAGATCCCCCTTTAAGAATCTAATTGGAAATGGTGGAGTCACCCAGTTCTTGAGTGACATTGCCATCATTTGAACTGTTCAGCTCGGTAGATTTAGGAATCCACTATCGTCTCATCTACTTCTGAATGTTATTAGCTTTAGCTTTCTTTTTATCTTCAATTCTTCCTATATTCATGCAATTTTTAGCTATATGACTGAGTTTTGTGCATGTATAGTACCTTACAATAGTTTCCTTCTTCCTTAGGCAATGTCTTACACAGTTTATAACAATATGTCCATATTCTCCACAATAATGACATCTGCACCAGGTATCGTAGTCCCATCCAAAGACTACCTTTACAAGTTGTTCAGCTAGATTGAATGATTTGATCTACATTGGAATGCCTTGTGATCATGCTTCTTACATTTGCGACAATTGCCTTCAAATTTTGGTTTCTCCTTGCAATCATTAGCTTTATGACCATGTTGACTATAGTTGTAGCATTTTCCATTGAATTTTTCTTTTCCATTACTTGAATTTTTTTTGATGTATGACCTAACTTACCACAATGATTGCAAGTAGGTCTTTGATTCCTTTGGGCACCTTTTTTGGAGGTTTCACCTTCTTGCTTATAACCAAGTCTTGCTTTACCCTTTTTTCTATGAAGATTCTACTCATTTTGTTGGTTTAATTGATTCATATATTCTTGATACTTCAACATTCTTTCAATGATTTTATTTTCAGTGATTAAGTCCTTTTTCAAACTTTCATTGATTTGTCTTTTAGATCTTAAGTCACTTTGTAAGCTTTCAGTGATTAAATCATTCCTCAGGCTTTCATTTTCAGATCTCAGATTCATAATTTCTTCATTTGCATTAGATAGTTGATCTATAAGATCTTCATGTTGATTGGATTGATTATTTCTTGCCTCCAAGTCTTCATTTTCCTTGTTTCTCTATTCCAAAACTTCACATAGCTTGATTGATTGGATTTCTTGTTCTCTTTTAAGCTTTCTTACTTCCTCCTACAGAGAGCCATTCTTTACTAGGAGTTCCTTGCTTGCCTCATTAGCTTACTCTAAACTGCTTGATGGTAAAAGGTCTTCAATATTTTCTTCAACATACTAATGATCATTCATTAGTCTTGCAAGTTCCTTCCTTCTTTTCAGAGATTGAGAAAGATGCTCCTTTGCTTCTTTGAGTTGAGCCATGGCCATTTCTAGATCTAGCTATTCATTTTAAATTTCCTTTTCAAGTTTGAATATCTCCATTTTTCCTTTAGATCTTTGCTCAAGCTATCAAACTTTACCCCGAGAATCACAAAGCTCTGATACCAATTTTTAGAAATATTCAAGATATGACAGGTTACTAAGAGGGGAGGGGTGAATCAGTAACTTCAAAACTTTAAAATAATTCAACACTTTAACCATATATACTATTCACCATTCATTCATCTAATCTACTACATATATGAGAGATCAAACATCCATAACACATGTACATAGTGATTTGGTAACCTAGAAACCTTCCAAATAGAAAGTAAAACTAGGGTGGGGATGATACCCAAAAAATTCAATATTTCAGTATAAAGTTGGCCTGGTAAGGCTTACATTGACCACTTCTGTTGATCTTCCCTATTAGGAGCACAAAGGACTGCTAGGTCCACCTTGTTAGAGGATTTACAAACATACACTAAAGTATGCACTCTGTTAGGAGATTTATACAAAGACTATTAAGTTTACCTTGTTAAAGGATTTACAAAACTAATTCACCTATTAGGATAAAAGAGTGGATCTACTTACAAACTTTATTGTTGATTAGATCCTTGAAGTATAGATCACCTCTTGTGACTGATGAATCTTTATTGCTCCTTGTAAACCTTGTTGAACATTTTGCTCTACTGCTGATTCACATTTATTCTTCTCAAAGCATTACATGTCCATTCCTTGATACTCTCATGCATACATTTTAAATGATATAATACATTACATATATATCATTCCAATAATTATAATTGCAAGGTCGACTAAAACACAAGTGAACAAAACATTACTGAGTCGGCCCAATAGTAAATAAATCAAGTTCACTGAACTAACTCGGTGACCTTTTGATACTCGATGTCCACTGCATTACTCAACATCATCATGCACTCGGTAGAAGTGAAAGCTCAGTCCATAGTAATCACTTGATGTAGTTCTGAACTCGGTAACCACTGGTGACTCGATAGATGTAGTGTTACTTGGTTAGAACTGAATCCTTCATTTACCTTGATTTCACTTGGTAGACACTACACTTTCATCACTCGGTATACATTACACTTCCATCACTAGATAAAAAATACACTTTCATTACTCGGTAAACATTAAACTTTCATCACTCAGTAAAAATTACACTTTCATTACTTGGTAAACATTACACTTTCATCACTCGGTAAACATTACAACTTCCAATGCTTGGTTTACACTAGATTCCCATGACACAATCTGATTGCTCGATAGATACTGAGATGCTTGGTGTAAAATATGAAGCTTAGTGTAAACTATGAAGCTCGATGTAGACTGTGAAGCTCGGTGTGTGCAGGAAACTGAGTGCTGAGCTCGGTAGCTATATCGATACAGATAGGTGTTGTCACTAATGGTAGTAATAACTTAATGCCAAGACCCTCTTAAGAAAATTTGGTCCTAATTCTCCTTAAGATTACAATTTCTTTTGGGAATAGTAGCTACCTAATATCTAGAAGTAAAATATAAAAAAGTGCTAACCAACATTATAACTCTAAAATGGAACAAGAATGATTTTAACTTTGAAATGTTTGGACATGTAGTTGTAGAACTTATTCTCTAACACCTCTAATTTATATGACCAGTGCTTTATCCATAGGGGCAAAGAGTTAACTATTAGTAGGAGATCTTGTTCAATTAACTTGTAATTGAATTTATCAATTATAATCACCTATTTCCATTCTTATGAGATATACCTTTCATAAACTTATGAATTCTACTAATCTACTAAAGCATTTACACAATCCATTGAATTAAAAGCAACAATAAACCAATATACAACCCATCCAAACTGTGCTCAACCAGATGAACCTTATTCAAATGATCTCAAATTTAATAAACTCATGAAATAGAGACAAAAAATAGTGACACAAATTTACTAATTAATACAAGAACCAATAGAAACTCAATGAAGAACCCATGAATTCATGCTGATATTGTCATTTCTATTTGTCATAAAAAAAGTACATAACTAGAAGTAAATTCAGTCATAGCTACACATGACTAGACCGATTGTACTATTTCTTGACATTCCCAAAAAATACATTAGAATTTAGACCCTTACATTGCCTTGAAAACTCATTTATATAGGCATGAGTTGCAATAAGAAAAGAGAAAATGTGATCGATAGGTGTCCTTCCAAACTAGAAATAAAAATATCTAACAAAAGAAAAAACACATTGTAATAGAATGTCAATAGTCATCAAAATATTTATTTGTAGGCTCAATTATGTCACATTGTTACAAAATATTAGCTCCTTGGTTTGCCACCACTATTCTAGATCTTCAGAATATGTACCTATTAAACTAGCCAATGATGAGTCATCCTGTGGTGCTTTCAAATAAATTTTTACCCTTGGATTTTTTTATTTTCCCCTTGGATAGACAACATTACTTTTACCCTTAATTGTTTCTCTATCACATCCACATCCTGGGCCTCTATACCTGCAACTAGAGCTAACTGGTGACCTTTACCTTCTTCATTTTTTAGATTTGGTGTTGATGTGTCAATAATCTACACCTCATAAAGTGATATCTACCATCCATGTGTCAAACACTGTATCATCTAGCCATTCAAATTACAAATTATCATTCTATCTTTTGAGCACATACTCAGCCTCATTATCAATAGTAATAAAATCCTATTTTAAAGAATCAAAAAATAACTAAACCTTTACCAACTCTTTAGCTAAAGTGGCCCACCAAGCATGTCCTTTTTCATTTATGATTTTATTCATTCTTAAATGAAAAAATCATCTGATTGTCTAGTCCATTCATCTTTGGTTTTCAATTTATTCTTCCTATCTATAGCATGGGAAAAAAAACCAAATTCTTGGCTCTTATACTTACTCAAGTAACCCACTATTATTCTTTGCAAACAAACCCTCCTGTCATCAAAATTTGGCAGGTCAATGACAATGTCATTTATATTTTCAATTTGGTCATGGGATGACCTTATGACTGAATAACATAAAAATGTTACCTCTTTTCTTCTCCTTTTCTTCCCCCACTTATTCATAATAGGCTTTAAAGCCTCATCTTTCACTTTCAATTCTTTCCAAATGTTTATTACCCTTGCTAACTAATTATAAAACAATGGCTACTCAATTTTGTTTGTAAGGTAGGTGAGAGCTTTACTTAATTTATCTTCATATTGTATGTTTAGCTCCACATGTAAGGCCCATAGCTTGATTTTCGCTTCCTCAAAATCCTCAGTTGTGTAGTATTCTAGCCTTTGGGGTGTGTCAGGTACTTCTACAAGTGGGGTGGATTTGAAGGGTTCCACTGGAGGATGAGGGTATGTTATTTTAGGCCTTGTGGACCTCCTCATTAGATTTTTCTCAAGCTCAATTCTCTTTTTTACCTCCCTATTGTAGGCCTTAAGAATTATTTCATATTTACTTTGTAGCTCAAACAAGGCCTATTCTTCCTTCTTAGCAGTAGTCAATTTTTTTTGGGATGAATCCACATTCCAATGTGCTGCCTGTAGATGAGAGGTATCAACAACTCTCCTTACAATTATGTTTCCCATCAATCTAGACTCATTTGGTTGTGATAATGTGGCTCTAGATCCTCTTCTTAATGATCAACTAACCAATACAGCTTGATCTTCAATAAATGTAGTACCTTGGAAGTCTTTTTTATTCTGATCTTGCAAATTCAATTTATTTGAAATAGAATTGAAAATTAAGGCATTAGCAATGTCCCAATTTGGTAACAATAAAATGTTAGATGCCCTCACCATTTGCCTTCCCTCCTTAGGGCTTATATTCTAAAATTATTTTATCATTTCTTCTTTTGTTTGGTTCTCAATAGAGGCTTCATGCATTTCTAGATGCTCTATTTTCAACCTTTTATAACCTTTCTTCAAAATTATTCATGTTCGCCCTCCATGCAAATTTTTGGAAAGCCCTAGATTTTACAAAGTTGTCGTCAGCCAAAAATTGATGACTTGCCTATTCTAACATAGGGTCCAATTCCCTACATCTATATTTAGCTATTGTTAGATCCAAACTTGGTGGAGGAGGTTCTTGAGGGTTACCTTCATCTAACTCTGTCTAGGTGATAAAAATACCTCCCTATGATCCCATCTACTCAATTTTCTCACTAGTGAGTTGCTCTTCTCCAATTCTCAAAGGGGATTGAGTTGGTGAATATTCCTCAACTTGAGGACTCTTTTCCTTTTTTTATTTTTCTCCTCTTTGGGGATGTCTCAAGAGGCCTTTCTTCTAGGATTGCACTGGTAGGTTCCACTATTTTCTTTCCCTTATCTTCAATGTTTTTTCTACTCTAAATTATATTGTAGCCTGGCCTCTTTTGAACAATCATTTGACCAGCTCCTACATTAGGAGTGAAAGCCAACCTCCTCATGACCTCTCTGGCCTTATCTAGGTATGAATCAATAAAAAATTGTTTCTTCTCATTCATAACTTCCATTATTTTAGGGAAGGTATTCATGATTTTATTTACTTTATCAACCTTTGTATTAGCATTATCTAGAGGACTATATTTCTGGTCAAAATAATGAATGAATCCTAAAACCTAGGAATAGACTCTCCACTTTTCTTTTTTGGTTTCCTATTCCTATAATGAGAATTCATTCCTTATAATTTCCTTTGGATAATATGAATCATGTTTAACCTATCCCAATTTAATCTTATATCTCAGGGTCTGATTAAAGAACCCCTCAATATCACAAAAATGGGGATGGGAGATAGCCATTTTGTATTGATCCAAAATTTTATGCAAAAAGAGCCAACTCCCTTTGGTAATCACAAACTCGTGTGCCACAATGCAAGTAGGAAAAAATTGCCCCAGTGACCTTTTCAACAAAAACATCTCCTCTACTCCTCCCAATTGCCACAAAACTTTAGCCATTCCTACCTTTAAAGGTACTTGGTAGGGCAATACATGAGGGCTCCCCCTTAAACCATAAATTCTAAAAATAGTAGAAATAGAGTAAGGAATAATATCTCCCCAATTGTATGAAACTTTTAAATCATGGGGGTTATCCATAGGCCTAATAAGATTCATTAGTGCCTTGGGGATTTTGGGATTGTCACTCAATATGAGGCATCTCAATTTGGAGGCAAAATACTTATCAAATTTGACAAAACTAGTCTTATCTACATCCCATGTCATATCTGCACTCAACAACTAGACTAGTAGTGCTTCCCCATCCTCCTCTCTGTTCAATTCCATCTCTTTACCAAAATATGCCACCCCTTTAAACAAGAACATGTGCATCAATAGAGAATAGTGCCCAAAGGTCTTCTCCACTTTCCCTTTGGCAATTCTAACCAAAGCAACATGGATTTATTCAGCTAAAAAGGAAGCAAAATAAAAGATAACATCTACACCAAAAGAGACAATTTGAACCATCATATACATAAGGCCAATGGGCATGAAATCCTACTTGTCTTCACCAAAAACACGACATAGGGTCTTGTATATCTTTACAGCCTAGGAAGCGAAAAGAATCTTCTTAAAAGGTTCCCTAGAGGCTATAGTGATTACTGGCAAAGTTTATATTATGCCAATATGTGCCCTCAATGCACCTCCCCTAATCACATCCTTCTTTGCCTTGTATTCATTTTTAAATTTCGATAGATTAATTTTTTAAATTTTTTAATAAGTTCCATCCTATCCAAGCATCCCATTTAGCTCCTTCATCAATCTAGTAAATGAAAGCATTAACAATACTAAGCACGCTAACACTTAAGATAGGACCGAGGGTTATCACCACAAAAGGAAGCAAACTATCACATTACATCACTTAAGTAATCCTATTTAGTCATCTTCTAAGACATCATTAATTAAGTATTTGATATTTAATTAATCTATTATCATCCCCTAGTTAATTATTTAATTTAATTAACTATAGTCCAATTAATAAAATTAAAAGATCACCCAAAATCAATTTCTCAATTAAATCCCTATTTCTCTATTAAATTGAATAAATCCTCAAATCTATTCAATTTAATTCTATATCCCCATTTTATTATATAAATCATTTAATAAAATATCTAAAATCCTAAGAGCCTCCCTAAACCCTATCCTAACCCCTAATCCAACCCATTCACACATACTAACCTCACTTAGCCACCTAACTAACCCATCCCATCAAATCTAAGCCACTTACCCCCTAATCCCCCTCTAATCCAAGCCTAATCCTCTTCTAATCATGTGCACAATCATAAACATTGGTTAAGACTTGTTAACCTAAGCCAAAGTCAACAATCTCATTCTCCCCTCACCCTCAAACATTTATGACCCAAGCCAAAGTCAACAATCTCATTCTCCCCCCAACCATCTCCATTTATGACCCAACCATCCCCATTTATGGCTCAACCTCCCTCATTACTCCTTTGATCAACCCATATCCTACCCTCTTACATCCAATCACCCTATGACATGTGTCACCTCCTAATTAGCTTCAAACAAGCACAATCCATGCCCCCCCCTTTGATTGAATCCTAGCCCTCCCTCACCATCTTGCCATCCTTGCATCTTAACTATCCATCCATTTACCCCTTGGCCTATAAATAGAAGCCTCTCCCTTCACAAACATCATCCACTTTTGAAGAAAACTTATAATGCTATTTTGAGAGCCTAAAAACTAACAAAATACTATTATAATGCTAAAATACCTCCATGAATCCACTGTTGAAACCTTGCTTCATCCAATCCATCCATCCATCTAAAACTTGAGCATACATGTGAGCATACATATCTTAATCAGGGACAAATCCTTCATATCATGTGGTATGCCATTAGGAGCCTACCATTCTTGGTTTTCTTCCTTTTATGGTGATAACCCTCAGTCCTATCTTAAGTGTTAGCTTACTTAGTATTGTTAATGCTTTCATTTAATAGTTAGTATTCATATTACAACACTAAATTAGGTGATAGCTAAATTAGTATTGTTAATTCTTTTATTTAATAGATTGACGAAGGAGCTAAATGGGATGCTTGGATAGGATGGAATGTTTTGATAAGATGGGAGTATTAAGTATTCCATTGAAGCTTAAGCATGTGGGTGTTTTAAAGGGGAGTACCACCATGTAGTTGAGCACTTATTTTGATATAGGAATATTGAGAATATGCCAAGTTTACTAAGAACATCAAGGCCTTTTTACCAATATTACATAGGACTGATGTGAAACAAACACACAAGAATTGCCCTAGCATCACACATAAATTTTGAAAGAATCAAAGTGGAAATGATACTAGGTAACCCACAAGCAAACAATATTTACCAAGTGCACCATGTAACCACAAGTGATCACATGTTTGGACTATGCATGGGTCATATCCTCTTCTAATCATGTGCACAATGATAAACATGGGTTAAGACTTGTTAACCCAAGCCAAAGTCAACAATCTCATTCTCCCCCCAACCATCTCCATTTATGACCCAACCATCCCCATTTATGGCTCAACCTCCCTCATTACTCCTTTGACCAACCCATATCCTACCCTCTCACATCCAATCACCTTGTGACATGTGTCACCTCCTAATTGGCTTTAAACAAGCACAATCCATGTGCTCCCCTTTGAGTGCATCCTAGCCCTTCCTCACCATCTTGCCATACTTGCATCTTGACCATCCATCCCTCTACCCCTTGGCCTATAAATAGAAGCCTCTACCTTCACAAACATCATCCACTTTTGAAACAAACTTATAATTCTATTTTGAGAGCCTAAAAACTACCAAAATACTATTATAATGCTGAAATACCTCCATGAATCCATTGTTGAAACCTTGCTTCATCCACTCCATCCATCCATCTAAAACTTGAGCATACATGTGAGCATACATATCTTAATTAGGGAAAAATTCTTCATATCATGTAATATGCCATAAGGAGCCTACCATTCTTGGTTTGCTTCCTTTTGTGGTGATAACCCTTGGTCCTATCTTAACTATTAGCTTCCTTAGTATTGTTAATGCTCTCATTTAATAGTTAGTATTCATATTACAACACTAAATTAAGTGATACATTTTGGTACACTCGGTGGGACCCCACTATGGGTAATTCATTCATCCATTTGAATCTATGTTCAATCCATTTTTGTTTTTTACAAACTAACGATCTAACATTTGTTGTTATTTGAGGGTGTTGCAAGGTGTTTTGCTTGTTTGTGCACATTGAAGGACGCATTTAGGAAGAAAATGTATCCTAAAATGCCAAAAAAATAAAAATTTTTGAAAAAAAACTATGCTCGTTTGTTCTATTTGTGCACAATGTTGTCTTCGACTATTTCCACTATTTTTGCAGTTTTGGCATCTCCACAGTTTTGGTGTCTTCGCAATTTAGCATCTCTATAGTTTTGGCATCTCCACATTTTGGTGTCTTCATAGTTTAGCATCTCCATAGTTTTGGTGTCTCCGCAGTTTGTCATCTCCACATTTGCTCTATCATCTCTATGATTTGGTAATCCCTGCACTTTTTTATAATTATGAGTTTTGGCATCTGCGCCTGTTAACTGTCGTCTGCATTTTTTTTTTTTTTTACTGTTTTAAAATTTATTTAAAAAAAAGAAGATGAAGTATAGATCAAATTTTAACTTTTGGTGGTTCCATAGAGTAGAGGTTTTACTAAGCATTTTTACGCCTATGAAAAAGAACAAAAAAAATTGATTTTTTTTTCTCATAGTTAAGCTTTGATTTTTTAGATTTTTGGTGACTAATCAAATTGGCTTTTGTAGCTTTGCAGATTGGAGCATCTATGAAACCACTAACCATGTTTCTTGCAGGTTCTCCTTACATGGTTTAATGCTCTTGGAAAATGAACTTGAATGTTTAAACACTTGTCTTTGAATGCATGTTGCTAAAATCAAATCTTGAATGCCATGAATTAAATATAAGATTTTCATTGGAATACATGATCAACATGATCTTGGATGCTAAAGGTTAAAAAGAATGAATACGATGAACATTTGATTTTGGGTATTAAAGAACATTGCAAATCAACACACTTCAACTTTGGTGCTTAAAATGAACTTCATTCAATCTTGAACACTCTAAAGTGAAAATGTTCTTATTCCCTCCTTTTTAAAAAGATTTCATGTGTGCAATTTACTTTTGTTGACTCAATTTTACTTTTGTTGGTGACATTGTCAAGTTGGAATGAACATCTGAATGCTAATCACATGTGTCTTCAAGTTAGACGATAGAGAATCTAAAAGCATCACAAATAGAATGAATCAAGTGTCTTGCATGTATTGAGATTGTGCCTTTCAGTGCATCTTAGACTTCTCTCTTTTCATGCAAAGTAAGACCATTAAAATATGTGATGCACATATTGAAAGTTGTTAGCAAGGTCATTTGCAACAACCTATGAGTTCTTTTAGCGAGTTCATCCACCTCTGGGAAACACATCCCCTTTGGCGAGAAGCTCAAACCAGTAAATAGTCTGGCTAGTATATAAATGAGGGGAAGGGTAAAGCTTCCCGCTCCATCTCTTCAGTTTGGGTGGCATGTTTCTATGGGTAGCTTGAGGTGGGAAAACTTTCCTATGATTTTAGCATGTTCAAAATAGATCCTTAAGTGGATCACAACCAGTAACAATTGTTGCAGAGACTCCACTAGCCCATTTACAACCTTCTTAGTCTAAAGTATCTCACTTTTCTTTCATGGTATGTTATTCATGGTTCAAGGGAAACAACATCCCTCAAGATTACTCACCATTGTGCTTCTTTGGTAGAGGCATAAGGCCACTTGGGTTTCATCTCCAAGGGTCATTGTTCCTACAGAAGGGGAACTTCTATTTGTCATGCCTTGAAGGTTCTTTGATGTGTATTCTTTGTCGATCGACTCTTGTATCGACTCACCTCCTTGATTAGAGGGAAATATTGCACTAGAACTAGCAGACATCAAGCTGTGGGCCATTGAATGACATATTACAATCAAATTCTGACTGTAGGGATAAAGTGTGTGTTTGAATTGTCTTAAATTGTGCTCAAGGCCTGTGAAAAACATTTGTTGAACATACACAATTCAATGGTTACTATCAAAAAAAATTTTAAAAATCCTTTTGCTAAAGAGATCAACTATCTGTATTTCTCAAAGTTTCTTTGTCCTTTGAGAAATTGTTTGCTCATTTATCCCCGTATTAGAAGAGAGAAAGTCTCACCTTTATCATTTCAAAATAATGGTTGTTAGCAAGTCCATTTGCAACAACTACTAGTCTCAACTATCCAATTTGTCCATTTGTCTCAAAATGATCCACTTATTCCCTCAAAAACACAAGAATCACTAAGTAGAACCTAAGTTATAAATACTTTTTTGGCCCAAAGTCTTGCTCCTTTTCAAAAATACTTTTCCATTTACCCTACTTGATCAAAAATATCACAAATTTTATCTTTGAGAGACCTCACCTTCATATATAAGAAATGGTTGTTAGCAAGCCCACTCGCAACACTGTACTTTTAAGTTTACCTTTTGCCTACACTTATTACCTAGAAAATACCCCACAAAAGTCTAGTTACCAAAAAACCCCTTTTTCTCTAAAAAGATCCAAAAGTTTCTCTTTTCAAAATACCTTTTTGTTGCTAGTCTACTTGACTGAAAATGACACATTTTTTGCCTAGAAGATAGTTAGCCATATTAATCCTGAAAGAATCCAAAAATTACTATTTCTCAATTGATTTATGTTCCAAACCAAGGTCTAGAAGGTATACTTAGTGTAGTCACTACCTCCAAAACCCCACAGTTGTGATCAAAATCCCTTGGAAATATCTCATGTTAGGCCAACCTAAGGCTAAATTCAAAAAGGCTAAACTTCCACAAATACTAGTTTACATAGAGATAGAAGTAGAACATCAAAAAAATACCCCCAACCCAAGGATTGCCAAGCTAGACCAAATTAAGGATGGAGTAGATGTTGCATTGTAAACTGAGTGGGATTACAAGATTCAAAACCTAACTCTCCAACGAGGTGTCAACCATAACCTTATCAATAACTCTCATGTTAACTACTTTTTTCCACAAACGCTTATGCTCTTGTCTCCTTGTAGGTTTAGTATCTCTATTAATTCTTCATCCCATCTAAAAATTTGGTATAATAATCTCCTCCACTTTTTGTCATCAAACCTTAGGTTTTTAGAAATCCTCCAAATCAAGCATCACTAAACCCTAGAATCCTCCATTAGTTGCTCCACACTTAGAAACATTTTTTGCATCACCTCATTAAGCTTTGTCTCCTTAAAGAAATCTCCATCCATCTCACCATCATAGTTATCCTTAAACTAAGCATTGTTTAGGATAAACTATCGCCTATGTCCCACATCATGTTAAGCAACAGGTTGGTCTACACACTTGATCCCATTTGTCTTCCCAATGGTCACAAGGCTACCTTAGGGTTTGATATCACTACCACATATTCAAGTTCACACTTAAGGGAAACACAATCTCCTCCACGTAGCACCATATCATATAGATTCCTAAAAGTATCGTATACACTTAGCATCATCCTTCTTTGCATTTTCATTATTAGGAAAGTCATCCTTTCATGCCACCGACCACTCATTTTGGTAAAAATACAAGGAAAAAGGACATGGATATTAGTCATAGTAATAACACATCTCAAGCTCAGCCATACCTCATAGTTTCCATGATGCCACCAAATCCACCACCACAAATCCTGGAAGAAACAGGTTCCTCCATAGACATTGATGGTTTCATGAACCAACCTAGTCATGCCACCATTGTTAATGCCATCATAGATCAAAACAAGGAAACCATCATGGAAAATTTCTTAAGGGATAGTGTTGGTTCCTTTGAATTTGGGCATCCACCACCTATCGACATTTAAGATCCTACACACCCTCTATTTGGGTGGCAACCACCAGTTGTAGAGTCATCTATCCTTACTAATCCTTTCTCTGGATATCAACCACATCAAATAGAACTTACACACCCAAATATACCCTCAACCCAAGTGCCTACTCCTATTCCACAAAACACCCATCCCATCCTCAGTCAACCCTTAGTACATACTACATCCCAACCAACCTCATGTATATCATCTGCCTCTACTTCAACCACTCATTTCCCTACTCCACAAAATCCTCCATTTACATCCATCAACACTACCTTTTCACTTCCACCTCACAACACACCTAGTCTATTTACTACTCAAATGCCACCACTGGGGTCAAATACCTCATCTTCCATCCCACCCAACATCACTATCAACCCCTTTATAGCTGGCCAAAGCTCTTTAGCCTCATTTCTTTTGGGACCTTGGAATGTTGCTATAGCACAAGGACCTGCCACTAGTCTTCCCCCTAGCACTAGAGCCATGTCTGCCCCTTAGACACTTTCATCTACCACTTCACATTGTTATTCACTACCACCCCTTACCAACTATTTCTCCATGCCACCTTTGGGAAATAGCCAAACCACCTCGCCATTGTAGTTCCCTATGATGAATACTCTACCATAGATTAATTACCTTATGCCTATTCATAATCAGTCATACTCTCAATAAGGAGTGCAACCCACATATATTGGACATGGTATGTATTCCCAAAGCATGGCATAGGCATTACCCACCTTACCACCCTTTCAGCTACAGTCTTCACGCTAGCAGTATGCTCAAGCACCCACACAAAGATATCTGATAGGTCAGTAGCCTCATACTTATCTTCCCCACCAAAAAAATTCTTAGCAAATGCAACAGTATACCCAAAACACATTCCAACAACCTACAACATCCATCCCAATAGATATGCAACCTATTTTTTCATTGCTGCCATATGGAAACTAGGGTTTTCCATATCAACCTTCAGATCTTGGCATGTATCCTATACTGGGGGCACTTTTTCCCCGACTTATAAACTTTGAATGAGAAGAGATGAAAAATGCTCTCAAAGCTCTCAAAGATGGGACAGACTCCAAAACTTTCAAGTTTGAGAATGATTGCCCATACCCATTTGACAAAACCATCATGATGATACTATTTCCTAAACATTTTGAGATCCCCAAGTTTGACAAATTTAGGGGTAAAAGTGATCTAGTCACACATGTTAAAGAATTCTATATGCATTTTCAGGAGGTAGCCTATAATGATGTGTTCCTCATGTGGCTCTTTCCCAAAAGTTTAGGAGGCCCAACCTTAGAATGGTTCTGTCATATCCCTCAAGGCACTATTAAAACTTTTGCTGATCTTTCTGAAGCCTTTGTGGCTCAATACACCCATCTTGTTGAAATTGAATTATCTATCATCAATCTAGTTCATACTAAGAAAAAAGGGGAGAAATCCTTGCAGAATACTTGCAACATTGGCAAATACTCACAACTAGGATTTGTTGTACAATCCCTAAGTGTCATCTTGTCAAAATGTTCATAAACAATGCACACCCTAGTCTCGCCCATCATATGGTTATGAACTATTTACAGATGTAAAAAGACATTAAAGAAAAGGGGATGGAACTTGAACAAGGCCTCATTAAGGATGGTGTTATTAGACTTTACAAGGAAAACAACCAGGACCAAGGACTAAACAATGACAAAACCCGATATTGGAACAAAAACAAAAACACGGTGACAGACGATGCCACTGACACCCAAAAAGTTCATATTGTTGGGGTAGCTACCAATGTTCCTAACACATTTTTTCAGAAACAAACCTATCCACAACAACCCCTTGTGTATCACCCACCACCCATAGAGAACAATCAACAAATACCTTCTCATGATAATCAAACCAATGCTATCACACTTTCAATAGGTATTAAACCCCATGTTCAAAGAGAACCTCGTATATACACCCCATTGGGGGAACCTCTTGATGCAATCTTTGAAAAACTAGCTAACGATAATCTTATTTGATGTCCACCAACACAACCCTTGGAACCAAATCAATCTAGGGCAGCCTGGTATAAAGATAATGAGTTTTGCAAATTCCATCGTGTCAAAGGACATACCACCCTTAAATGCATGGAACTCAAGGACTATGTCCAAGAGCTAATTGATAAGAAAGAAGTCATAGTGGGAGCACAAAATTCACCTAATGTAGGATTAATGATGTATCAAAATGCTTTCCCTCCTCATAACACAAACCTAGGAAAAGCACCCGTAAACCATCTTGTCAAAAAATTGAACAATACTCAAGGAAAACAAGGAGATAACTGAGACAAGTCTCAAACTATGCCTCGACATATTTAGACTATGGAAGCCTTATTAGTTGCATATCATAGGTTGAGCCATCCATCAACATCATTAACATTAAGGGCCTAGGTACCCAATGTGTAGTTGCTACTCATCGGACTTGAGTCAATATAGCTGGCCCACCTATTTTTGCACCATGAAGACCACCTCCATCTAGAGCATCTCCATCAAAATCATCCTCATTAGGGCCACAATATAACATCTTGGAACACCTTGGAAACACACCAGCCCAGATCTCCATTCTGGATCTCTTATGAACAAGCCCACTTTATCAAGAGATCCTCAATAGTACTCTACACGAGTCACGCATCCCCTCTAACATAAATGTCATCGAGTTTCACGACTTGGTTGGCCATATTTTGACCTCATGTGCCTTATCCTTCAAAACCACTAATATCCTAGTAGGTGAACCAGATCATATCCTTCCACTCTGCATAGCCATCATTGTTTCCAACTTTGCTGTTAAAAGGGTCATGATAGATAATGGATTGGCTTTAAATCTATGTACTTTAAAGTTCATCAAATAGGTAGGATACATTAAGGAAGATATCATTAATGAAGTAATCACCATCAAGGCATATGACAATTTGGAGTGCACCACTGAAGGAACCATCTTGCTCCCTATAAGAGTTGGCCTAGCCACTCAAAAAACACTTTTCCATGTAGTTGATCTTAACCTTCCATACAACATCCTCCTCAGTTGCCCATGGAATCATGCCATGAAGGGTGTTCCATCCACATATCATTAGTGTATCAAATTTCCACATAATGGCACTGAGATAACCATCCATGCAGATCTTGAACCCTTTGCTTATTGCAATGCGATTGAAGCTTCATACACCAATCATTGTCCTAGGATCAAAGTTGGCCACACCACAGCTAGTTCCTCTAGCACTTGCCATGATCCAGACACTATTTTAGCCTCCACTCTTTCAAAAATTAAGATCAACTACCAAGGTTGTGGTGAGTATAGTCTTACAAATGCTTTTTCTGTTGGCACTCTACCACTTGATCCCCATACTCAAGGATTCTTGACACATCAAGGGCCTAGACTAGAAATCACCTCTTGACTCCAACAAATGGGCCCTACCACATTTATTACCAAGGGTACTCTTGATGGAGAGGAGAATGTACTAGACATTAACACATGGCTATACAAAGAGCCCCCTCCTAAAAGTGAAGCACATCTTGATCACTTTAAACAAAAATATCCTTGGTCACATTGGTTGGCCATAGAGCAATGGGATTATTAAGGAGGTGGTTTAAGCCACCAAGAATTAGGTATGAGATAGCCTATAGAAGCACACCTAGGGTAGAAAACCAAAGGCTTGGGCTATGGACTCCCCACAACTGGGGGCACTACAATGGAATGCCATGCCTTTACAAACATCCAAAACACTCTCATTAAGGTTGAAGACATCCCTAAGGAAGTTGAAAAGAAAGCTTATGACAATATTTTCCTTGAAAAAGTAATCCTTGGAGCCTCTATGCTTTGTCAATTATCCTTGAATCTCATAGACCTCCCCCTCCCTCACCCCGAACTCATAGGTTGGGACCAACCAAGTGTCATTCATGTTGACAAGTGCTCTACTAAGCACACGCTCCTTAAATTCATGGGGGTAGAAATGCCACATAAATGACCACCACCACCATTGACATATGTGGTGCAGGAGCACATTAAATACAAGAACATGGAAAATTTAAGATTCATTATTTGTGATATTAAATACATTTGAGTCATTAATATTGTATTTGGGTCAAGTTGTAAAGTCTATGAAGCCATTTTTGTCAAAAATATAAAAGTTGCGTAAAAAGTTGTAAAATGCAACATTGAGAAAGTTGCTAATAATAGAAAAATGATGTAAAAAGGTATATGGTTGGTCTTGGGGGTATTTAGGAAGGTTTATAACTGTCACATGAATATAAAAACCATTGTATGGTCGAACCAAATCAATTGGGAGAAGAGGAAATACTTTGATACATTTTTGGTGCATTTTATTGTTGTAGTTTTGATTGGTTTTTTTTTAGTTTTAGAGTAGTTTCCAGGCCTTGTACGGATATTTAAAGCTTTTAAACCATGTAATATAGTATTTGATATATAGTATGATGAATCCTTCTTCTCATGCTTTTGGTTTGGTTCAATTTTATGAAGAAATGAATAAGTTATGGGTATTTTAGTGAAAGTGGATGTTTGCAGATTTGAGATTCGCTGAATACAGTTATGTTACAGCATGTGATGCAGATATATTTTGGAGATTCAAGATCTCTAATGATATTTATTGGAAATATATGTGAACTACCTTTCATTTCCAACTGGTTTGAATCATTTTTATATATATTTGTGAAAGTTATGGGCATTTGAGTGAAAACTGGTTTTTAACAATTTTCATTGGAGTTACAGACAGTGATTTGTGTTTGGAACTTTATATATGAATGAGAAAAATGAATGGCTTACATATTTGAAAACTAGACTCAATAATTGATAATATGGAATTGGTTTTTTTTCATTTAGATTTATTTTGAGGAATATATTTGATGCCCTAGGCAGGGTTACCAGTTTTGGTTCTGGTTTATGACAGAGAAAATGGGTCTTGGTTCAGAGTATGTAATTTATAATCTGCTTATTATATTGGTTTCAGATTTGAATATGTTTTAGAATTACTAATTTGGAAAAATTCCTCCAAAAGGTTTTTCAAGAAGACATTTATAACAGAAGTTATGAACAATGGAATCAGACATAGCAATCTGATTGTGTGAGTGAAGATTTTGTCTTTATTGGTGTATAATGCCAGGGTTCTTTGTTGTAATCTTTGAGATGTTCTTGGTTCCTTGAGGGTGTACCAGCCTATTGTGAATCCCTTGAGTTGAAATAAGATTCCTTAAAGATAAATACAGAGGGCTCTGCATCAATATGTCTACAAGCTATATCCCACAAGTTACTTTGGGGAGGAGGAAATCTCCAATTGCAAAACAAAAATAAAAAAAGAAACAAAAAAGAAAAATATCAAAGGAAAAATGTCCTCTGGTGAAAACTCCTCTAGAGAATCATTGGATAAATCAAAAAATGAAATAAAAATAAAGGATGTATCTGATGGTGAAAACCTATCTGAGGCGCCTGAAGATGGAGATTTCATCCTTCCCCCGCAAGAGCATAGGCATCCTATCTCTTCAGTTTTGACAGAGGAAACTCAGCTAGTAAATATTAGTTTGACAGAGATCCCACATATCACATACATCATAGCCTCTCTACCACTTGAACAAGAAAATCTTCTTATTGAGGTTCTCCAAAAAAATGTGGGCCACTTTGCATGGTCATATTAGGACATGTTAGGGTTGGACCCCAAACTAGTCGTACACCATTAAGCAGAAACTCCGTAAGATGCACCCCAAAGTTGCTTTATTGGTTAAGGTAGAGTTAGAAAAATTGTTGGAGGCCAAAATCATTCACCCAATAGATTATTCTGAATGGATTTCTAACATGGTACTTATTACCAAGCCTTTTGATGTTATTAGAATCTACACTAATTTTAGGGATCTTAATAAAGCTTGTCCAAAGGATGAATTTCCATTATCAAATATCAACATTATTGTGGATCTCACCATAGGTCATGACCTCTTATCACTAATGGATGGTTTCTCTAGATATAATCAGATTCATATAGAAGAGGAAGATCAACATAAGACAATGACATTCTATTAGTGTGCCATGATGGTCATCTTCCATGACCTAATCCATAAGATTCTTGAGGATTATGTGGATGATATTTTAGTAAAGTCTCTCAATGCTCTTGATCACTTATTTCACCTTGAAGAAGTGTTTAATTGATTGGAAAAATATCATCTCATACTGAATCCAAAGAAATGTGTCTTTGGTGTCACCTTAGGCAAGCTCCGAGGCTTCATTGTGCCACAACGTGGTATTGAGATTGACCCTAAGAATGTCAAAGCCATCACAGATATGGTTCCTCCTAAGACACTTAGGCACCTTCATTCTTTGTAAGGAAAAATACAATCAGTCCGTTGATTCATTTCTCAACTTGCTAATAAGTGTTAACCTTTCACTCACCTGCTTAAGAAAGATCAGAATTTCAAATGGGACTTAGCTTGCTAGCGCAATTTTGAGCTCATCAAGCAATACTTAGCTAATCTTTCTATTTTGGTTCCTCTAGTTGCAGGGCACCCACTTATATTGTACATCACAACTACTCCCATAGCATTAGGTTCTCTTCTAGCACAACTTGATGATGCAGGAAAGGAATGAGCTATTTATTACAGTAGCCAAACTTTAGTGGGCTATGAACTCAACTACACGCCAATAGAGAAGACATTCTTAGTAGTGGTGTTTGCCACCCAGAAGCTATGTCATTACATGTTGATTCATACTATGCAACTGATATCAAAGATTGATCCATTGAAATATATGCTCTCTAACACAATACTCATTGGATGCCTAGAAAAATGGGATCCATCAAAGGCCAAGCTATTGTAGATCACTTGGCTGATGCACCCTTAGTTGCAGATCACCCACAAATCATGGAATTTCTAGATGAATACCTCTATTTGATAGAAGAACGATCACTTTAGAAGCTATATTTTGATGCTCCTATACATCTCATGGCTCTGGTGCCAGCATACTCTTGGTTACACCTCAAGGTGATTATATTCCTAAATCTTTCAAGCTATAATTTTGATGTACCAATAACATTGTAGAGTATGAGGCCCTTGTTGTGGGACTCAAAATCACCATTGAATGGAATATTACAACACTTTAGGTCTATGGTGATTCTCAACTTATCATCAAACAAGCATTAAATGAATATTAGACCAAGGATGACAAGCTACTACCTTACAAAGATTTGGTTGATCAATTAAAGGAGCATTTTACTTAGATCCAGTTCATATAGGTACCTAGACTCCAAAATAAGGCAACTGATGCTATGACTACTATTGGTTCTCTCTTGTAAATGCTGCGGAAGCTACACAATATGAATTCTTGGTTGAGAAGTTGCATGAACCTACATATGAGAATGATGAATCAACATGGGTTTGTATCTTGGTTGGTCCACAATCTCCAGGGTACCATGAAATTCATGCTTACCTACTAAATTGTATCATATCTCCTCACCTCACATGAACCCAACACCAAAACCTTATTCACAAAGCTTCCCATTACACTATCATCACCCAAACCCTATATTTTCATGGTTATCATGATACTTTGTCTTGATATTTAGATCAAAATGAGGCTACGATGGCTCTCAAAGAGGTAGACGCTAGACTTTTTGATGCTCACATGAGTGGGATGGTGCTAGCAAAGAAGATCCTTTGGGCTAGATATTATTGGCCTACTCTAGAACATGATGCATGTGAGTTTATGAAACAATTTTTACCTTGTCAACAACATGCTAATCTAATCTGAGCTCCAGCTTAGGACTTGCAACCCATTGCACTGCCATGACGTTTTGTCTATTGGGGGTTTGATCTTGTTGGTCTTATTGTACCACTTTCTTCTAAATGACACAAATGGATAATCACCGTCACTAATTACTTCACTAAGTGGGTCAAAGTAGTTCCTCTTATCACTGCTATGGGAGTTCAAGTGCCCAAGTTTATCCTATATCATATCATATGTCATTTTGGCATCCTAGCTACCATTTTCACTGACCACGAAGGTAATTTTGAAAGCCTAAATATGGAGGAATTGTGCACTTCCCTTCATATCCATCGCCATTTTTCTAGCCCATACTTCCCACAAGGTAACAGTCAGGTAGAGGCAACTAATAAAACCCTACTCAAAATCCTAAAGAAAGTTGTCAATGATTCCAGTCGCAATTGGCATTTACAAATCAACCTCACCTTATGGGCCTATCGCACCTCATTTCATACATCTACATGCACAACCCCATACTCCCTAGTTTATGGTGCTGAAGCAATATTACCTATTGAGGTTGAAATTCCATCCTTGTTCATTTCTTTGCAAGGCCAAATATCAGATGAGGATTACAGAGTGGCTAGACTCACCCAACTAGATTTGCTTGATGAAAAAAGGCAATAGGCCTATGACCACCTCATGGTCTACCAGAATCACCTCAAGTAAAAATTCAACAAGAAAGTCCATCCATGCCAATTTCAAGAAGGAGACATGGTCCTCAAAGAGAATATGAAAGTTCAAGCTGATAGAGAAAAGAAAGGCAAGTTTGAGCCCACATGGCTTGGTCCTTATGTGGTCACAACATCTTTTGGCTTAGGAGCCTATTAGCTATCTACATTTGAAGGTGAAGTCTTAAATGATCCTACCAACATTATTCACCTCAAGAAATTCTATGCCTGAGGGTAGAATTTGAAAATAAAAAATAGGCAAAGAAAAATGAAGCATCTAATAGTGAAAACTTGGCAATTCAAGTACTTTAGATAGGTCCCTGGTAAAAACCTAGAAAATAGGCACCAGGCATACTAAAACCTTTCCATTATCTATCAATGATCTCCATATCTAGTATCACCCCTTTACATCTCATTTCCCATCTCCCCATTTTCCAAGATATTCCAAGAGTTCCCTCCTCGCACTCTAACAACTTACAACACTAGCTTGGAAAGCCTACCTAGATTACATATTCTACCATGGTTAGCATATCTATTCCATCCTTGTACCTTACCACATGTATCATATCAAGTGTATTTTATCCTTAAAACTATTCCTTTATATCATATACCTGTACCAAGCCACCATATTCTATGTACCACATCCTTGTCACACAACCAATAATTCTGTGTATCATACCCATGTAACAATAACCATATTACATCAATGCTATTGCCTCATCTTGAGCTTTTTCATATCATAGCCACACCTACTACTATATTCTATCCTACATTCCTAAGTCATCCACCCATTTCCTATTCATGCTTGTATATTTTTAAGCCTTACAACAAAATCCTGCATCACTATCTCACTCACATCCTAGTTCCAATTCAAAAATTGCCAAAAAATTAACAAAAACATTCATAAATCATCCAAAAGAAAAAGAAAAAAAGAAAAAGGAAAAAAAAAGAAAAAGACATTACTTCTCTCACAACCCTTTCACACACACCTTACTTTCCACAATAAAGGCCTTGACATGAGACAAAAACCTTTCATAGACCCTACACAATAAGAAACCAATAGACTTACAAACCTTTCACATAGACCTCTCGAAGAGAATCTTTTGGAGTTGTAACCATTTGCAAGGCCCATGCTAGTTGCCTTGCACCAAAAAAGGAGAACCAACTGCATCACTCCTCTACCAACCATCGATACATCTAGAAAATGAAGCTAAACTCGCTCTTCAATGTCCTCCATCAAATCACCAGAGGATTATGCACAAACCACCCCAAAAATCAAACCCACAAGGATGGAGGGAAAGGCAACACTGATAGCTGACACAATGATGGTAATCAATAAGGAAATAGCTTGCTTGTTTGCGAAAAACATTAAAACACCACCCCAAAAATTCCTCTCAATTTCTGATATTAAGAAGAAGTGTGGTAATGTCCTAAAACATAATTCCAAGCTTAGGAAAATCCAGCACAACTCAAATAGAAGAAGAGATGCCGCAAAGCCGATTATCGCCTTCCTTCCATGCACTTATTATTAATGTGAATCAAGAAGGATTTTTATTCTTATTTAAGTTGCAGTGGCCACGATTAGTCTACCCAATTTCAACAAATATATCAATACTATCTTGAAAGCTCAGATATTCGTCAGACTCTTTCATCCTCATACAGCTGAGGGCATAGAATAAGTAGGTATAAGCATGAGCATTTGGCTCCCCACTCTAGCACCTTTTTAGGCCTTTAATGCTTTTTTTCAAGGCCTAAGTGTCCTTTTTGGACCACTCTAGCACCTTTTTAGGCCTTAAATGCTTTTTCAAGGCCCAAGTGTCCAATTTAGACCCCTCAAGTACCTTTTTAGGCTTTTAATGTTTTTTTTAAAGGCCCAAGTGTCCTTTTTGGACCACTCTAGTGCCTTTTTATGCCTTAAATGCTTTTTCAAGGCCTAAGTGTCCTTTTTGGACCCCTCAAGTACCTTTTTAGGCCTTAAATGTTCTTTTCCAAGGCCCAAGTGTCCTTTTTTGGACCACTCTAGCACCTTTTTAGGCCTTAAATGATTTTACAAGGCCTAAGTGTCCTTTTTGGACCACTCTAGCACCTTTTTAGGCCTTAAATGCTTTTTCAAGGCCCAAGTGTCCTTTTTAGACCCCTCAAGCACCTTTTTAGGCCTTTAATGTTTTTTTTAAAGGCCCAAGTGTCCTTTTTGGACCACTCTAGCACCTTTTTAGGCCTTAAATGCTTTTTCAAGACCCAAGTGTCCTTTTTGGACCCCTCAAGTGCCTTTTTAGGCCTTAAATGTTCTTTTCCAAGGCCCAAGTGTCCTTTTTTGGACCACTCTAGCACCTTTTTAGGCCTTAAATGATTTTTCAAGGCCCAAGTGTCCTTTTTGGACCACTCTAGCACCTTTTTAGGCCCAAATGCCTTTTTCAAGGCCCTATTTTGACCTTTTTAGGCCCAAGCGCCTTTTTCAAGGTCCTATTTTGACCTTTTTCAGCCCCCAAAAAACTTTTATAGGCCCAAGTGCCTTTTTCAAGCCCCCAAAATGCCTTTTTAGGCCCAAAATTTTTTTTTCCAAGCCCTATTTTGACCTTTTCAGGCCCTCGAGACACCTTTTTAGGCTCAAATGCCTTTTTTAGGCCCTTGAGACATCTTTTTCAGCCCAAACACCTTTTTAAAGGCCTTTCTTGACCTCTTTTGGCCATCACAAGCCTTACGTAGGTCCCAATGCCTTTTCCACACCTCATAAACATCTATCTCATCACACACCTAGAGAAATGTCCCCACAATTAGTCTTATTATAGTCTGTCATACTTGCTAAATCTACACAGACATTCTTGCCTGCAAGTCATGGTTACCCTTACTCTACAGATTGTATTGTTCCCACTTTTACAAGAGTCAAACTATTTCATTATTTATCATAAAAACACAAAAACATTCAAATATATATCAACCATCCCAAAAACATTTAAATATTTGACAAAAAACACAAAAACATCCATATATCTTCCATAAAAATCTCAAAAGAAAAACATGACATTACATTATGAACAACATCTGTTGTCCCTTTGATTGCCAAAACAAAAAGCACAAACTTTCTATTCTCCTATGACAACAACAACAACATTCCATTTAACTAATAATGTTTGGCAGATTTTTTATTCTGGCCTCCCTAGGGGATGTGGCAAGACAAGGTGTCCAATCAATGGCATTCCTTCAGACCTAGTCCCAAATGATGATGCCCCTAGAGTCATCCTCACACCTACCCAAAGTGTATCCATGGGGATCGAGATGTTACCACGCCTCAAGAATGTGTTTATCTGCTCCATAAAATGTTTTTTAGAGTATAAAACTCCTCTCCTTTGCTCCACAGGGACCACTTGGTGATATAATCCCATGTAGTATGTCACCTCTCGCGCAACCCTCACTAATTGCTCGATGACATCTTTCATTTTTGCTCGAAGTCTTTCTGCTCCTAGAATAGTTGTTGTCCTCTATACAATATCGCGTTCTCTTTCATATCTATTCGCTAGCATTTTCATTGACTCCGTCTCATTTTTTACTATATTCAACTGATTTTGGTACCATGTAATGCACACATTACTTGTATTTAGCTACTCTTGTGGCCTCTGTGCTAAACTACTGGTCTGCACTGTTGACTCCCTGAATGCTTCTACTTGCTACCATAGGAGCACTAATTTATTTTCACATCTCTCCATCACCACTCTCTCAATTGCCAAAGTTGCCTCCATAGTCTCCACTCTTGTTTGCTCCATCATTAACATCATCCCTAGGCACTCAGCTTCTATCCATGTACCATCCTCTCACACTCTTTCAATCAGGCCTTGAAAGAAATTTGCATGTTTATCCACTTGGTTAGCTCATTCTTTTTCCACTGCTAATGCTTTCTCCATCACCATTACTACATCATGAGCCACTTGTACTACAAAATTAGATTGCAATGCTTGAAATGGCCAAAATTTTGACAACATTGGGTCACCCTTTTGTTCCCCAGAGCTCTGCATCATATCCCCTAAACTACTTTTTCCCTTCTTCCATATGACTGCTATTGGTCGCATCATAGATCTTTGTTCCCCTTTTGGAAGAGTCTCTTCTACAGATGGTTGATCTTTTGGACTTGCTCCCTCTAACAACACTCCACACTTGGTAATTTTGTCTCCTTCTCTTTTTCCCTCGATTCTGTTTGTTGCATTGCACCTTCTACTAATAGCTGCAGCAAGGTTGGATCTTCTTCTTCCTCTTCTGGCTGATTTTGAGCTGAATTCATTTTGCTGGCCTCCACCACTCCCTGATCACATTGTTGCACACTTTGACATGGAAAGGTTTCTCTTCCTTCTTGTTGGCTCCACTTTACACCCTGCTTCTACCCCCACAACCATTTCCTTTCTCCTTGGCTTTCATTTTCCTCTTCACTCCATCCCCCTATTCCTCCTTCTATCACCTCTGGCATTTTTTGCATCTGATCTTGCAAATTGGCCATTGGTATTTCACTCATAGCTTAATTCTTCTCTCACACTTTTCTTATGCTTCAGCTAACACTTCTTTTTGTTGGGATTTCATCAAATTCACTCACCTTTTATAGAACCAACAACATTCTCCATCGCTTCCATTACACGCTATCCATATCTTTGGAAACAAGCTTCAATACCCACCATCATAATAGTCAAGTCAACAACAACCTGCATCCTTTCCACACCTCTCCTCCCCTATCATAACAATATGCTATATCCTATTTCTTTCCACTAGCTTCTCATCTCACTCTTTTCATCACACTATCTCCTCATCCCTAGATTTCCTTCTACTAACCTTCTCATCTTCATCTTTCCCACCACTATCTTATCATGCTGAGCTTTTATATGGTAATCCCTTGTAAATAATTTGGTTTGTCCACTATACCATCCTTGCATGTCTATCCTTTGCTTGGTATCATCATATATCTCTCATCTCTTCATGTCACTTCTTTCTTGATCAAAAAATAAAATACAAATAAAAATTTGTCGTTCTCTTGGTTAGGTGCTTTAGCGAATCCTCGTATCAGATCCCTTGTCATCAAAATGTTGTCCTAAATAGTTCTGATTTCCCATTTGATCCTAGTCTTCATTATTACTAATAGATCCTTGTAGGATGCATCCTTCCTCTCATCTGATCTTGGTCCCTCAGTATCCAGTCCTATCGATCTCTTTGGCAAAAGCTTACTTTTTCATGGATTTACATTTTCTTTTGATTTATTTTCTTTTCAGGATTTCACATTTGGTTCTTAAAGTATCTCTTCCAAGTGATTTGGGTTGTTCCCTCCTCATGGTTGCCACAATCTTTTATATCATGGTGTGCTACAAATGGGGCAATTAAAGTACAAGGTTTTGATTGGGTCTTTTTCTTTTTCTTTTCTGCTTGTGAGTCAGTCGGATATGACCCTTGCATAGTCCAAAAATGTGATCACTTGTGCTTACATGGTGCACTTGGGAAATATTGTTTTCTTGTGGGTTACTCGGTATCATTTCCACTTTGATTCTTTCAAGATTCATGTGTGATGCTGGGGCAATCCTTGCGTGTTTTTTTGCATCAGTCCTATGTAATATTGGTAAAAAGGCCTTGATGTTCTTAGTAACCTTGGCATATTCCCAATATTCCTATATCAAAATAAGTGCTCAACTACATGGTGGTGCTCCCCTTTGGAACACCCACATGCTCAAGCTTCAATGGAATACTTAATACTCCCATCTTATCAAAACATTCCATCCTATCCAAGCATTCCATCAAATCAATCTTACAATCCTTCATCAATCATAATTATGTCTCCTTCATCACTCATAATCATAGCTCCTTCATCAATCATAATCTTAGCTCCTTCATCAATCATAATCATATCTCCTTCATCAATCATAATCTTAGCTCCTTCATCAATCATAATCATAGCTCCTTTATCACTTATAATCATAGCTCCTTCATCAATCATAATCTTAGCTCCTTCATCAATCATAATCATCGCTCCTTTATCAATCATAATCATAGCTCCTTCATCAATCATAATCATAGCTCCTTCATCAATCATAATCATATCTCCTTCACCACTCATAATCATAGCTCCTACATCAATCATAATCATAGCTCCTACATCAATCAAAATCTTAGTTATCACCAATCATAAATTTTCGAATCAAAAATCTCCCCAAATCTCCCATCTTCCAAATCACTTCCCTAGGTTTAATTTAGAAAACCTTTCAACCTCCCTCCTCTCCTTGTAGCTAGTGTTCTTCCCCATTGTTTATCCTTGCACCTAAGGTTTTCCTCTGTATCATTCTCCCATAGTGAGAGTATGTGCTTCATTGAACAACCTCTCTTCACCACTCTTAGTCCTCCTAATCGCCCCAAATTCTTGTACCTTTCAAGAAGCTATCAGGCCTCACCTTCTCTACTCACCATCTTCTTGAGGGGGCATCACACAATCCACTCTCTCCTCTTCTATTCAAGACTAGGACAATCATGCTACTTTCAAAGTTTTCTTCATTTCATCTATCTTCAAACTTCTTTGAAATAGTATTGTTCCAACACCATCTCAAAGAGGGGCAAAATGTAGACACCTAAATCTGATTACATCACTTAAGTAATCCTATTTAGTCATCTCCTACAACATAATTAATTAAGTATTTAATATTTAATTAATCTATTGTCATCCTCTAGTTAATTAGTTAATTTAATAACTATAGTCCAATTGATAAAATTAAAAGATCACCCAAAATCAATTTATCAATTAAATCCCTATTCCTCTATTAAATTAAATAAATTCTCAAATCTATTCAATTTAATTCTATATCCCCATTTTATTAAATAAATAATTTAATAAAATATCTAAAATCCTAAGAGCCTCCCTAAACCCTATCCTAACCCCTAATCTAAGGGTGTGGAAACTGCATGAATCTTTTACGCTGAGGTGGGACCCTTACTCACTACCTCGCTATACATAAAAAGTGCACATCTTTCCATAGTGATATAATGAGTATCATTGATCCATGCTTGATCTGATGATCATAATCCCTTATATGTTTTATGCATGAGGTGTAGGCCTAGGTTACTGCTGATGCTGAGCTAGCATAACATTTTGGCATATATATATAATTTTGATTCCTAGTGACATCACACCTCCTTGACTTTTTCGTGCTTGTTTTTTTTTAGGCAGGTCGCTACATCGCTACCGAAAAAAGTCATTAACTTTTTGGTAGTGACATAGTGACCTCCGATGGATTTAGAACTTTTGGTGTATACATGCTTAGTAGGATGCCACCATGTCATTTGATCTGCAGAGCTCATTTCTAATGAGTCACTTGTTTGGGGCCCACCTTTTGAAAACTTTCATTACATCACAACTTTTCGACTAGTCACTACCTTGCTATCGGTGAGAGTCATTAACTTTCTACTAGTGACATAACAAATTTCGATGATGCATCAAAAATTAGCTCTAGGAAAATTTTTAATAGAATAACCATGAATGACATGGCTATCATAGAAATAAATGTATAGTTTGCAAGATATCTTCCTTGGGATCCTCAAAATCACAGCTTGTTTTAAAAGAAAATCATCTTTTGCAATATCCAAGCACTCACTATGTTGCTACTAAAAAGTTGATGACTTTTTCAGTCATGATATAGTGACCTTTAGTGGATTCAAAATTTTGGTGATGGAGAATATGTAACACATTGATTGAAATTTCACCAATTAATACTGCTGTCAGAAAAGGTGGTTGTGCACATTTATGAAATTGCATGGGAATTCCACGGTCACATCAATTTTAAAAGGTTGCCACTTTCTTTATATTCCAAGCACTCACTATGTTGCTACCGATAGGGTGCATAGATTTTCTAGTCGCAATATAGCAACTCGACAGAAAAAAATTTGGTTCTAGTGACACCACTTGTGAATTGCTCCATGTGCATCCTTTCTAATACGAACAACCCTAGGACAGAGCACGTGGCTGAAATCTTTTCAAATTGATACACTTCTCTAGTGTCAGACCTCATTTTTCAATACCATAGTAGAGTTTTTTGATGGTCACTACATCACTATAGTAAATAGCCTCACAACTTTTTATAACGAGCACGTGACATCTATGGATCCAAACAAGATCCAAAAGCTAAACAAGACCTTTTCAAAGGACTCAACAATGGCTTTAAAGTAGGAAGGAAAATAATATTCGATCCTTTTAAAAGATTTCACACCAAAAATTTTTAAAAAGGGCAAGATCTAGAGTTTTACATAAATTTTAAAAAGTATCAAAAATATAAGACCAAAACCTCAAACCCTAGGATCAAATAAAAGGACTCACATCTGATTTTTATACCAGGATTTTAAGAAAAGTTATTATGTAAAAAATCAGACCAACACATACAACTGACGGTCTCTCAAGCACTACATTACCTAACATAAATGGACTTTAGGCTTCTCCATAGTCTTTGAATAGATCAATATGTCATCCAAGAATATAATGACACACTAATCGAGGTAAGTGCAAAATGTGCCATTTATCAAACTCATAAATACTGATGGCATATTGGTTAACCCAAAGGGTACAACTATGAACTCATAATTTCCATACTGTATATGAAAAGATGTTTGATGAATATCGGCCTCTTAAATATGAAGCTAATGGTATCCCAATTTTAGATCAATCTTTGAGAACACACATGCTCCCTTCATCTAATCAAACAAGTCATCTATCCATGGCAAAGGATAACAGTTCTTCACCTTAGCTTGTTCAACTATTGGTAGTCAATGCACTAATGCAATGAACCATCCTTCTTCTTCACAAAGATGACTGGTGCACCCCATGGGGATACACTAGGATGAATATGGACCTTGGCAAACAATTCCTCTAACTACAATCTAAGCTCACTTAACTCCTGAGTAGTCATGCGATAAGGAGCTTGTGAAATTGGCTCTGCTCCTAATACAAGATCAGTTTGAAAATCAATGTCACACTACGGTGGCATACCTAGAATCTCATTAAGAAACACATTTTCATACTCATGAAGGAGTGGGTGATCATCAAGTGTCACCATACAACTCTTAGCTTCCTTGAGATCACTAACAGAAATAAGAAACAACTAACAACCTTTCCACACACTCTTCTTTAGTTGGTTAGCTGAGAGTATCCAAAGTGAGACTAGTCTTGGGACTCCCAAAAGTTCCACATACCCACTTGTATCATCCACACATTATACCGTCTTATGATGTAAATCAATATTCACCTAATGGGCAGCTAACCAATCCATGCCTAACATAATGTCATACAATCTTAGAGGTAGAATCTCTAGGTCCACTATGGTGATGAAGTTTCCCAAACTCAAAACACAACTCCTAACCAATGAGTCAATAGCCACTTTGGATCTTGTGGGTAATTCAACTTGTCACTTATCAAACTGACGCACTGCCACCAGCCCACATTGCTGAACAAAAGATGGTGATATAAAAGAATCTAAAGCACTAGAGTCAAAAAAAACTGAAGTTGAAATACCATACAACATACCTATAGCATCAACTACTATACCTTGATGATCTGCTTGATGGTTGTCAACTACCTCAAATACTCTGTGACTCCTACCCGTACCTCCTATAGTAGGCCTAGATCTTGTTGCACCCTTTCCATGTCTCAAAGATGGTTTAATGGAATAGTCCAAATATCTATGGCTAGAATAACGACAAAAGTAACAATTCCTTATAAATTTGGAACCTATACTGTGACCACCCTAGGTAGCACTAGGATAAGGTGCACTAACCCTACTAGAATTTTGTTGTGCACTCTAAGGAGGATGATCCTACTAAGTTTTCTATCATCAATTCTAGTTATCTCCTTTCTTACCTAAGGTACTAGAATCTTGTCCACCCTTTTTCCAAAACCTCTTCTTACCCTTATTGTGATGGCCACCCTAAGAGGGCTTTGACTGGGTTTGATCCTTTCCAAAGGACTAAGTGTACTGAGCATATTGTCCTAAATTCCTTGCACTTTGGTTATGAGAACTTGATCTACTACTGAAACCTCTAGTTAGATTCTCCTCTATAATACATGCCTTCTCAATAGTGAGAGAAAGAGTCCTAGGCTGATGCATGTAGACTTCTCTAATGAGGGCATCCTTGAGGCCTTGAATGAAATGGTGAGCCAAGAGTAAATCATCATGGTTGTAGCAAGAATACTACCTAAGCTCAAGGAATCTAATTTTGTATTGATCCACCATCATATTTCCTTACTGAATTGTGTGGAATTCATCAACATAGGCCTCTCTGAACTGAGGAGATAAGAATCTCTCACAAAACCTCTCCTTGAAGATCTCTCAGGTGAGATCTACAACACTAATTTGGAGCTTCTAGTTCTCAATATTCCACAAAATAGACGTGTATTCCCTCAACTACATGATTACACAATGTACCCTCATATTGGTTGAACATGGATACATGGTGAAGTAGTGCTCCATGTCTAATAACCAAGTTTCAGCATTGAGGCCACCTCCCTTACCATCAAAAAGTGGTGGTTTAGATAGATGTAGATACTTGATGATATCCAACCTGATGGAATCTTCACTATTGTAGTCCCTACCACCTCGACGGTTACCTTTGCCACTTGGTGGAGTAAGAGAAAATTCACATTCATGTTCCTCCTCTCTATGCTTTGAATGATGGGAATCTCCATGGTGAGATCCCTCTTCCTGATAACGATCATGTTGGTGTTCCTCAATACAAGGGCCCAAATGAGTAAGAATTTCTTAGAGCATTGGTAATAATTCCCCCACAACATTTTGATTAGTGTTATTACCTTGTTCTCACTCTCCTTCCTAACATCCCTCTTCCTAGTGTCCTTCTCCAAGGTTATTGCTATGGGTACCACCACGGCCACCAGGTCTACATGTAGGATGCATTTATATGGGAAACAACAAGATAATGTTAGAATAATCAAATCACAAGCATAAGAGTCAAAAACATGAACTAACAAGATATCAAAATGGAAACCATAAAATAATAATAGACAATAGAAACAAACCCGAGTGGAAGCATAACATAGAGATCCCAATGTTGTAACATGGGCTTTGATACTAGATGTAATGCCCCACCCAAACATCCTTGGAATAAGGTTAAATATAAGCCAAGATTTTATTTTTTTAAAACAAGTATGAAAGAACAAGACAACCATCATATGTGGATCATAAAGATTGCAATAGAAGACTAACCAATAATCAACTATTAAAGATCTCCAAGTGTCACCATAGACTAAAACATAAACAAGAAAAAATAAGGTATAACCAAGATGAAAGACAAAAGCTAACTCCTAAAAATTGGCTAAGTCTGAAATCTTGAAGCCCTAAATTTCCTAGAATCTTTATCTTAGCTTGCAGAGGTCTGGAACCTATCTAAAAAGACTCGTTGCATTTATTAAAATATATCTTCAGTATAAGGAATTAAATATACATCAACTTATACATAAAAAATATATTTTAAACCATCCAAAACCAACTTCCAAACTTTTCCCTCAAAAGCCTAGATAGCCCCTATTTTCTGCATGAGACCACAAAGTGCCAGATTCTCATTCAAAGATGTACAATACACCCTATGAGAAATTTCCATCCACATGAGAAAGTGCACTAAATGATGCAAGAAAGTACTTGGCTTAATAGCATAAACTAGTGCCAAGTTTCACACAAAAAAGTGAAAAGTTGTGGGAAGAAACCCAACACGTTGTGCAAGGACTTGCATTCTTGGGAGAGAAACTGTAAGTTCACATGAGGATCAAGAACAATAAGCCAAAAAATAATAAAGGAAGAAAACTATAAATGAATTCCTCCACATATCGAGGGAAAGACACTCAAACAAATACTGGAAGAAGGAAATAACAACTAACTATCTAACAAGCAGTAAAGGGAAGGTACAGAAGGAAACATAGTAGTAAGCAAAATTAACACCATAATAAATAGTACAAACAAACTAAGTACGCGGTTCCTCCCAACCATAATGACATAATAAGACCATTGTGGGACCTAGCCATCACCCATGCATAATATCCCAAGCTACTAATTAGATCATCAGTATTATCATATAGGCATGTCACTACTAAAACATGCTAAAACATAAGCATAAGGAAATATAACATGCTAGGACTAAAGCATAAGATAATCCTATAAATCTAGATAACATCATCTATCATATGCTAATCATCATAATAAGGAAATGTGACAATACTAACATCATCTAAACATAATATAAAAGCATCCCAATAAAAACATAAATCACAAGAAAGCATACTCTAGAATCTAAAGTACCAAGTGAACACATCCAACAACGGTCACACTAGGACAAAAGGCCATCTCTATACATCAATCCCTAGTAGTGGTATAGGTATCTATGCCTCCCAACCATGTGGCACCCATAGGTCCACACCCACCATGCTGATGGAGATAATGATCCAACCACAAAACACACAAAACAACATCTAAGGATAACACACACACTTGATAGTATGATGATTGAATCCAAGACATGGACAATGCATAACTACAAGTCTTGGTCAGACACTCGGCTACTTAGTAGGGGTTGACATCATGGAGAGTATCTTGGCATCTAAAAGCTCATGCTTAGATCAGATGTGGCAACACTCTCAAGGGACTGCCTTGGAACCATCACACAAATGCAAAACTTTTCATTATCTTAAGTTTTATTACCACCCAATGTTTTGTTTAATTATCACTTATATAAAGTTCCCTCTTCCAACCTTCAGTGTTATGATCACCAAGCTACAAGATAGAAGCCCCCTCCATATGCTACCCTACCCTACCCATGCTCATCCAATGATGAGTGCCCATAGGCATGCAAATTCCCAACCCAACCCCAATGATCATAACTTTCAAAATTACCACTAGATATCGGGCCTCACAAGTCACCCAAAAAATGTACACACATGTTCTTGTGTGTGGTACACCACCATTATGAAGATCATAACATAAGGACTAGATGAGAACAAAAAGTAGAAATTCATTGAACCAAAAACAAAATCATGAGGACAGACACAACATGCATCCCAATGCAACATAAAAGTGTAATAATGGTCTAAATGACATCGAAATGGATGATCCAAGTCCACAACCAACAGTCTACCAAGAAAACCCAAGAAAATAGGGTGACATGCAAAACAAGGCAAAAACCCAAAATTTTTGAAAAACTTTGAAATTAAAACCCGTTTGATCTTTTGGTACAAAAACCATGAAAAATCCAAAAATAATTGAGTTTGGACACCATATGCAAAAATGGCTAGCATAATGACTCAAAATCACAAACCCTCATCTTGAAAATAAGGAAATCATGTGTACCTGACCAATCAGGCAAAACTAGCAAGCAAAAATGGAGGGGAACACTAGTTCTCAGCATCCTAACATATTGTTACAAGAAACAAAATCTGAAATGCAGCAAAAAGAATAAAATTAGAAACCCCTACCTAATAGCAAAAAGGGTCTGAAACTAAAACTCACACATTAAAATAACACACCCACTGAATCTATCAAAAATCATGATAAAGAAAGGTCTATCTAAGCCAAATCTAATGAGACCAACCTGACAAAGATTCCATGCTCATAGCTCCTAGAATGAACAATAATCTAATCCTTTAGAAGAGTATTCTCAAAAGAGCTCTCAAATTTTCTATTTTAAAAGGTGAGAAGTGAATAAAAGAAATCACCTTTTAAATACTTATTCACTTTTCAAGTGAATAGTCGATTAGGGAAAGTAGCCAATTAGAGTAGCTAGACTCCAAATCCACCCAAATGAAAATAGGTTATTTCTCGTAACAAGAATTCACCTAAGGAAAAGCTACCATAAATTAAATTTGAGAAAATTTAAAGTCTAAAAACCCAAAATCACAGAAATCACTAAACAATTGTCATGACAATGCAAACCTTTAAATGTTTAGACACACTCACTAGTCTAATTACATAATTTAGATGAGTTTGGATTTATTAATCATGGAAAGGTTTTAATTTAAACAATTAATATAAGGATACATCAACCACACAGTAACAACATTGGTAAAATACAAATAGTTGAATCACTAACTCCATGTGCCATTCCAGGGATATAATTCCTACACACTAAAACACATGATCAACTACAATTTCATATAATATCATAGTCGAATCAAAATGCATTAAATACCTAATTAATCCATTTACATCACTCATGCTTGTAGAAAGTGTAAAGATACAAGAATGAAGCAAATAACCATAGTATAAAATCTATCACATAGCATAATCCAATATTATGTCCAAATAATAGATAATCAGATATCATCATAGATCTATTGTCATCTCAAAATGGCATCAACATGAAATATGATAAACTAGATAGTATCGCAGTAAAACATCTATGGCACTAAATCAAAGTATAACATTCAACCCTCAAGTCATCTCAAAGTACATGATAAGAGTATCAAGTATCTCTCAAATCAAAATAGACAAGGTATAGACCGCAAACATGAGAGGTGCTAAAAGGTTGCTCATTATTTTCATTCTACGAATTGGAAAAGGATATTGCAACAACATAATGCTTTGATGAATGAGGTAAATAACATATCATGCACCATTGTGAATCATCTAACATGTTCAAAGAGGCTCTTTGCAAAGGATCAAGGGTGACTATTACATTTTTATTTTTGGGAGGAGGATGAATAGGTTTACCATCCTTCCATTGGGTATTGTAGGGATATTCTTGAAGCCTACTTTGCCTATTGTAATTCTCTTGGAATTGAGGCTTATCCATGTAAGGATCTTTTTCATTCCTATTTGTGGGGATTTTGAGATCTTTAATGACATTAAGAACTTGATCCATTTGATTTACCTCTTACTTCTTATTTTCTAGAGGTTTATGTTCCTCTTCCTTATTTCCTTTACTCCCAAACAATCTAGAATCATCCCTCTTATTCCCCAACTTATTAGAGATCCTCATATTGATCTCAATATTTATTGCAATTTTAAAGGAATCTTTGAGAGTTCTTGGATCTTTGTGTCTTAAAAAGAATCCCATCTTACCATAAAAAGCATTAAAATAAGTGGTAAGATACTCATTATCATGAAGCCTCATAACTTGAAACAAATTGTAAATTCCTTTTTGAAATCTAGCATTAAATTTAGGGATAGATTCATTTTGGATCTTCTTGATGTTATTGAATTCATTTAGAATGTAACTAGAATTTGGTTTATCACCATACGACTCCTTGAAATAATGCTCTGGCTCCCTCCATGAGGATATGGATCCCTTAGGCAATCTTTTCAACCACTCCCTTGCATCTTCATTAAGTGAATGCACAAATAATTTCATAACTACATCCTCATGCTCAACTTCATAATCATTTAGCAAGTCTAAGAAACATCTCAAATGATCTTCACAAGTAATAACATTATTGCTAGAAAATTTTCTCAATTCTTGGACAATGACATTTGGATAACCAAGGATCCCATTAAAACATAATTTTCTATATCCCTCTAATTGGATTGGTCTCCTTTGTGTTCCCACCCTAGTATTACAACTAGAGCTAGATGTGTAATTTGTATTAGTGTTTGAGGCTATCTTAATACTAGCATCTACCTTTAAAGAAGATGATGTAGGAATATCAAATGTGAAAATCTTATTAGCACTAGTTTTTAGCATAGAACCTCGAGGCATACCTATTTTAGGAGTAATTATTGACTACACATTTGAAGTGCTTGTGAAAAAATGAATTTTCCTCTTCATCTTAGTAATAGAAGCCTCATTCTCTACTCTTTCCAATTCCTTTTCCAAATCTTCCCTCTCTTTTCTTTTCTTCTCCAATTCTATATCAAAGGGTGACATATTTTCCTAAGAATTTTTTATTCTTATGGGCTAATTTATTATAATATTAGTCACATTTTTCTTTCCTTTGTCTATTTAAACAATGGAGGACCTAGCATTTTTATCTCCATTATTTTCAACTAGTATGATTTTTTTGTTGGATATAATTGTCTAATTGTGTGTTGTCTTTGATGTTACAAAAATTTCATATCAGTTGGCAGACAGTGCTTACTGAGCTCAGCTGGTCAACAAGGTGATTTTTAGTGTCTACTAAGCATTCCTGGACATTACTCTATGTAGACAGTGTCTACCAAGCTCACTTAGGCATTGAAGGAAAATGTGGTAGAAAGTAGTGTTAATCAAGTTCTCATGGTTAACAAAGGAAAGTTATTATTCACCAAGTTCACTTAGTTTCCAAAGGATTTCCATAAGTTTTCTATGTTAACTGAGCTTCTATTGGTTAACACAAGAAAACGTTTTAGGAATAGTGTTTACCGAGTAGGGTCAGCCAATAAAGGATTTTGTTAATTTGAGAAATAGAGTTTAATTGTTTCAAGTATTGATTCCAGCCAACTGAGGTAATGATTATTGGTGATTGTAAGTTATAAATGAGTAGACTTGATAATTTGTAAGGTGTAAATGAAAGGTCAAGTTGGAATTCTAAAGTATGAGCAAGTATGCAAGTGTATTGATTGTTTAAGAAGGAAAGTGTGAGAGAATTTTAAGGATGGTTAGACATCCTTGAGGAGCAAAAAAGTTATATTTGATCAAGAAGGATCTAGTGTGAAGTAGAATAGAGATCTATATCAGCAATTTGGTTGCATCTCATTTAGGTCATTTCATTGTTACTTTCTTATCATTGTAGTAGTGATTCCAAAATCTCTTAACAGAGTTGGTTTAATAGCCATTTGTAAATCCTCTAACAAGGTGATAGTTCCATTGAATTATTCTAAAGACATTTTGTAAGACCACTCCCAATAGGGTGATTAAATCTTCTAACAAGGTCACACCTAACAATGTGTTTTGTAACCTTTAACCATGTTGGCTCTTAATAGGGCTCACTTTAGAAGAGTGAAAATTAGTAACTAGTTACTTGTTGGTTTCTCCCATATTGGGTTTCCATGTTAAATTTGGTGTCTCATGTGTTCATGTTATTTCTTTTATGCTTTCATGTTAATCACTATGAATATTTAAGATCAATTAAAGTTAACATACACTGCATTTACCGAGTTACAACGTTTTAAGTATGTTTACTGAGTGACAGTAGTAACTAGTTTTATCAGACATCTAAGGTACTTGTGGATTTATTTTCATGGTAACTGATTCACCCCCCCTCTTATTTACTCCATCTATATTTTCAAAAATTGGTATTAGAGCTTTTGGTGCTTGCAAGAAAGGTTTCAAGGACCTAAGTTAAAGATTAGGATGTCTTACAAGAGATAAATTCCAAGGCTTAATAGAGATAACTTTTCAGCATGGTAGGGTCTCATAAGACTTCATCTGGCTTCTATTGGAGATACATGATTGAAATACCTTGATGAAGAATATACTAATCCTTTTGGCACATTATCTATTAATAAAATTACTGAGAAGAAGACTCAAAACACCATGATGATAGACATTGCATCTGCTCTAAGCTATGATGAATTTGATGATATCAAGGACTACAAAATCAACTTTTCTATGTGGAACAAGTTAAAAGATATCTACAGTGGTGATGAAAATGTAAGGAGAGTCAAAGTAGAAATTCTAAGAGGATAATTTGATCAGATGAGAATGAGAGAAGATGAAAACATTTCCAAATATGTTGAGAGGATCAAAGCAAGTTTCAGTGCAATCAAAGCTTCTGGAGGAGAGGTTAAGGAAGAAATAGTTGTAAGTAAAGTTCTTAGAACATTGCTTCCCATTTATGCAATTAGAGTATTTGCAATTCAAGAAAGAAGATGTGAGACAAATCATAAGATACCTTTGGATACCCTAGTAGGAAGATTGGTAGCCTTTGAGCTAGATAACTAGGACAATTATGTTCTAGCTTCCAAGAATATTGAATATGCATTTGAGGCCAAGCTTTCACTTAAGGAAAAAGGAAATAAAATAAAGGATTCTCAATTAGAAAGTGAACAAGAATTAGAGGAAAGTTATGACAGTGATCTTGAAGTTGTTGAAGCTCTACTTGCAAGGAAATATTCTAGAGGTAGAGGAAAATACAAAGATAGAGTTCCCCTAATCTCTTTTTCATGTGAAGAAATTGGTCATATTGTAGCTAGGTGCCCAAACAAGCAAAGAAAGGATGAGAAGAAAGGTCACAAGTGCAATGGAAAGAAAGATTTTAAATCATTCAAGGAAAAAGGTAAGAAAAAATATTTTATGGCTAAGGACTCTAAGGATTCTGATAATAGTGAAGATAAAATTGTTTACATTGTTGTGAAAGATGAATCTAATAATGATGAAGAAGATAAGATGGCACTTATCTCTCACATGAGAAAAAATGATACATGGATCATAGATAGTGGATGTTCATATCATATGACTGGTGACAAAATAAAGTTTGAACACCTTGAAGGTTATGATGGTGGCAATGTAAGGTTTGGAAATAATGAACCTTGTTGCATAAAAGGAAGAGGTCAAATCTGATTAACCAAAGAACTTGTATGTGATAATGCCTATTGGGTTGAAGGACTAAAAAATAATTTTTTGAGTGTGGCATAGCTAATCAATATTGGATTCAAGGTGAAATTCATGCATGAAAAGGCAAGACTATTAGATGATAAAAGAAAACTGATTGGATCATGCAAAAAAACAAAAGGAAACTTGTTTTATCTTGATCTTGGTGAGTGCTCATGTTTTATTTCTCAAGTTAAAGAAAGTTGGTTATGGCATCGAAGGTTATGTCATGTCAATTTTGATAACATGGTGAAAATAAGAAAATTTAGGAAAGTAAGAGACATTCCTAGTTTGAAAAAACTTGATGTTGGTCTATGCAAGAATTATCAAATTATTAAGATAGGAATGACTAGCTTTAAAAGTAAAAACTATCAGTTTGAAGATATTTTAGAAATTGTGCATACTAATTTGTGTGGACCTATTGGAATTGAGAGATACACTAGACAAAATTTCTTCATTCTTTTTGTTGATGACTACTCTAGAATGATGACTATTATGTATCTAAGAAAGAAGTTAGAGGCTTTTGAGAAATTTCAATGGTATTTGGATAGCGTAGAAAAGGAAACATGGAAAAGACTAAATTTTTTAAGGTCAAATAGAGGTGGTGAATTCATCTCCAATGAATTTGATAACTTTTGCATTGAAAGAGGAATCAAAAGATAGGTATCAGCCCTTGGAACTCCCGAATAGAATGGAATAGCTGAAAGGAGGAATAGATCTATCATGGATTGTACAAGGACTCTAATGATTGAAAATAAAATTGCTATCAAATACTAGAAGGAAGCTATCAGCATTGCAGTTCATACCTTAAATTGAGTATAGTTGAAGAAGGACTCATTCAAAACCCCCTGAGTTATGGTATGGCTATAAACCCAATGTAAGTTACTTGAAAGTACTTGGAAGTAAATGTTACATCTTGAAAGAATCTAGAAATGAAAAATTTGATGTGAAAGGTGATGAAGGTATGTTTTTAGGATATTCTTGCAAGAGTAAGGCATATAGATGTTTGAATTTGTCTACTCACAAAATCATAGAAAATGCACATGTGAAACTTGATGAGTTTGCAGAAAGGATTGAAGAAGAAAGGTAAAAGGAACTAGAAGATTATAGGAGATTTTCTTACATTGAACCTAATACATTGCCAGACACATATATCAATAAGGAGAATACTACTCCCAAGTCTTCTTTAGTCACCAAGTTGCAAAAAGTTCAAACCGAGTCACAAGGACCTAAGTTATATTATGAAGCTACTGAGCCAATGCCTACTAAGTCTAAGTAGCTAGAACCTAAATTTGAAGTTCAAGAGGATGAAAATTGAATTCATTCAATAGGAAAGGAACCTATATTGGCCAAGTATGTTAGAAGGCATCATGCAGTAGATCAGATTATTGGAGACAAATCAGAAGATACTATGACAAGAAATAAGCTAAAAGGTACATGTTTACTTGCTAATTTAGAACCTAGAAATTTCAAAGATGCATTAGAAAATAAAATTTGGATTGAGGCTATGAATGAAGAGATAGAGAAAATAGAAAAGAAAAAAACTTGGACTCTTGTACCTAGGCCTAAAGATAAAAATGTGATTGGAACAAAATGGGTATTCATGAATAAGTTGAATGAAGATGGTAAGGTATCAAGAAACAAAGCTAGATTGGTGTGTAAAGGCTACTCTCAAGAAGGCATTGATTATGGCAAGACATTTTCTTCTATTGCAAGATGAGAAGGTGTTAGGACCTTACTTGCATATGCAACACATAAAGGATTTAAGGTATATTAGATGGATGTTAAATTTGCATTTTTCAATGGTATTCTTGATGAAGAAGTCTACAATGAATAACTTGAAGGTTTTGTTGATCCAGATAAAAGGAACATGGTTTGCAAGTTATACAAAACATTGTATGGTCTGAAATGAGCTCCTAGAGCATGGTATGATAGATTACATAACTACCTTATTCAGATTGGTTTCTAGAGAACTAATGATAACAATAGTTTGTACATAAAGGAAGGACCAAATAAAAAAATTGTTTTGGCAAAAATATTTGTGGATGATACTTTTTTTACAAGGAATGATGATCAATGGAAAGAATTTTTAGAGAAAATGAACAAAGAGTTTGAAATGTCTATGTTTGGTGAGATTAAGTTCTTTTTCGGTCTTCAGATATAGTAGAGCAAGAATGGTATCTACATCACTTGGTCTAAGTACATCAAGGGGATACTCAAGAAGTTTGGTATGGAAGATTCAAAACTAGTTGGAATCCCCATGTGTATTGAACTAAAGCTTACCAAAGATGATGATTCAAAGGAGGTAGATTAGACCTTATATAGATCAATGATTGGAAAATTTTAGTATGTAGTTCATACAAGGCTTGATATTGCTCTTGTAGTTGGTATAGTGGCAAGATTCTTGGCAAAACCTAGAGAAAATCATATGATGGAAATCAAAATGATCTTGAGATACTTGAACGACACTGTAGATTATGGATTGTGTTATAAAATTGGAAGAAATCTAGACTTAAAAGTGTTTACTAATGCTGATTGGGAAGGAAACATTGATGATAGAAAGAGTACAAGTGGTGGAGCATTCTTTCTCGGAAAAAGATTGGTATCTTGGACAAGCAAAAAGAAAAATTGCACATCCCAATCTACAACAGAAGTAGAGTATGTTGTAGCAGTAGTGAACTATTCTAATATTGTTTGATTTAAATAGTTATTGGAAGGCATGAAGGTTGAGATCAAAGAACTAGTTGTTATGTTTTGTGATAATACAAGTGCAATTAACATATCAAAGAATCCAGTGATGCATTCCAAAACCAAACACATTGCTATAAAATATCACTTTGTCAGAGAATTGGTGTAGGATGAAGAAATCAAATTGGAATATGTCCATACAAAAGAATAGATTGCAGACATATTCACCAAGCCATTACCTAAGGATGCATTCTTGTATCTAAGAGGTAAGTTAGGGATCATTCCCCTATCTAAAGCTCCTTAAAATAAAGTTTTAGTGATGCATCAATAGGAACCAAGTTGAAGATCTATCAGTTGATGTAGCATAGTCAAGGAAACATTTCATATGAATCAGTACTCAAGGTACATTGATACTCATCTGGTATGTGTTGTCTTTGGGATGCGTTTCCAAAGAGGGAGAGTTTACTGTCATATCTTTTTGAAATTTTTTTGAGGAAAAGTTTGCTGTTTGGAGAGGAAGCTATGCATTTCCTTCATAGAGGCAGATTACTACATTAAATAAGTTTGTGGCATAAAATCTAACAGGGAGAAAATTTTCTATCAGACAAAGTCTTGTTTTCAAATTTTATTGTGCTATGACATGTTGTGTTGCCATCAATGCCAAAGAGGGAGATTGTTGGATACAATTGTCTAATTTTTTGTTATCTTTGATGTTACATAAATGCCATATTAGTTGGCAGATAGTGCTTACCAAGCTTAGTTGGTCAACAAGGTGATTTTTAGTGTCTACATAGCATTCCTAGACATTACTCTATGTAGATAGTGTCTACCAAGCTCACTTGGGCATCGAAGGAAAATGTGGCAAACAATAGTGTTAACCAAGCTCTCATGGTTAACAAAGAAAAGTTAGTATTCACTGAGTTTACTTAGTTTCCAAAGGATTTCTATAGGTTCATAGTGTTAACTGAGCTTTTGTTGGTTAACATAGCAAATCATTTTAGGAATAGTGTTTATTGAATAGGGTTGGCCATGAAGGATTTTATTAATTTGAGAAATAAAGTTTAATTGTTTCAAATATTGATTCCAACTGATTGAGGTAATGATTATTGGTGATTGTAAGTTATAAATGAGCCAACTTGATAATTTTTAAGTTATAAATGAAAGGTCAAGTTGGAATTCTAAAGTATGAGTGAGTATATAAGTGTATTGATTATTTGAGAAGGAAAGTGTGAGTGAATATGAAGGATGGTCAGATATCCTTGAGGAGCACCAAATTTATATTTGATCAGGAAGTATCTAGTGTGAAGAAAAACATAGATCTGTATTAGCAATTTAGTTGCATCTCATTTAGGTCATTTCACTATTACTTTCTTATCATTGTAGCAGTGATTCCAAAATTTCTTAATAGAGTTCATTTAACAGCCATTTGTAAATCCTCTAACAAGGTGATAGTTAAATTGAATTTTTCTAAAGACTGTAAGGTCACTCCTAATATGGTGATTAAATCCTCTAACACGGTCACATCTAACAGTGTGTTTTGTAACTTTTAACAAAGTTGGCTCCTAACAGGGCTCACTTCAGAAGAGTGAAAATTAGTAGCTAATCACTTGATGGTTTCTCCTATATTCAATTTCCACATTAAATCTGGTATCTCATGTGTTCATTTTATTTTTTTTATACTTGCATGTTAATCACTGTGAATTTTTAATATTAGTTAAAGTTAACATATACTACATTTACCGAGTTACAACATTTTAAATATGTTTACCAAGTGACAATAGTAACTAGTTTTATCAGACATCTAAGGGATATGTAGTTTTTTTTTTGTGGTAACTGGTTCAACCTCCTCTACCCCCCCAAACCCCTCATCCCCCCCCCCCTTAGTTACTCCATCTATATTTCCAACATTTATGACTTTGCACCTATTTAACAACATGGCCTTCTTTTTCAAACTCTTGGTTATTCAACAAATATTCTTGCTCCTTCCTTAGGTTAGTAACATCATCTAACATCACCGATTTCCAAGGAGCAACAAACTTTTCATTTTTTCTCTTCAAAGTATCAATGCTCTTAAGAAAACCTTCTCTTTCTTCTATCACTTTACTTATTTCTTCCTCCCTTTCTTTTTGAATATTCTTTTCTGTTGCCAATTTCTTAGCAAATTACAATCTTAGTATGCTCAAATCTCTAAATTTGACCTAATATCTTTAGAACTAGAAGTCATGTTTTTATCTACATGATATACACATACTGAATCCTTACTGGGAGAATTTGATATAATGTGATATTGGTGGGTATGGGACAAATCATTACTTTTTTTTGTTCCACATTCACCAGGTCTTGGTATATCACCTTCTCCTGACCTATGACTTCTAGGGTGTCATAAAAATTGTGATTAGAGAGTCCACTAATAGACTTGGAACTTTTGTAAGAGGATTCTTTCTCACTAAAAGAAAGATGTGATTGTCTATTTATGGTAACTCGCTCTTGAAGGTTTGTTTCTCTTGGTAGTTCACTCTTTTTTACTGACCAATTCTTTCTTTCCTTTGGAGGAAGTTCTCCCTAAATATTTAATTGTAGGTTTTTCAAACACATGGCCATGTGTTCTTTCTTCTATCCATGATCTTAAAAATAAAATGACACTAGTTCTAACATTTGATTCACCACCCACTATTCATGGGAAATGCGATTGAAATAAAAGACTTTGAATGTTCTATCGAATAACTTATTACTTAAGATACATGTATGTCTTTCACTAGACAATACTTATGGAAAAAAATTTAGATAGAAAACAATCATGATCTACCCCAATAGGAAAAGGACTTGACATGTATTGTAGTATCTTCAATATACTTCTATAATACTTCCTAGTAGAGTTCCATTTTTGTTGTTTTCAAATTTACCAAAATTTCCTTTAAAACTAGGGAAACACAAAATAGGATGTTACCTAGGGTTTAGCTACTCCCCATGATTCGTATATCCTATTCAGTCCTTGACCAACTTAACAAAGAGCTCATTCTTTCTACACTTTAGGTTTTGCTAAACCTAGGTGAGTTAACCTAAGAATCTGACAACTTGTTATGAGTAATACTCTGTAATTCAAGCCCTTCACAATATATTTAGTCTTGAAAACTTCTTGAAATTGAAAAATAAGTGACAAGTTAATTAGAGCTAATAATGAACTTGACAGATTTTTGCAAAAAATAATGACCAACTAATTTACACTCCATTATGATAGTAATTCTTTAATGGTTTTGATTTATAGAAATGTGTTCATGCTAAGATAAGATTGATATTGCTTGACTTATTCAACCTAAAGATTGATGCCTTAATCCATTATCAAAATAGAGTCATGTCAATTATCATTTAGATCTATTTAATTGAATTGCAATTAAATATATCAACTATTAATCTTCAAATCTCCTACTTATCATATTCATTTCATACCCTAAATGATCCTATCATTCCATGGAAGCATTTAATTAATTATTTGAATTGAAAAAAACTTTGAATTGATATAAAATCATTAAATTGCATTTGATTAAAATGAAACTTGTTCATTCATTCTTAAAATCACCAAAAACATGAAATACACATAGATACCCTACAATGGTTTCTTGTATTAACTTCTTTGAAAATAATGCATAGTACTGGTATGATAATTATGACAGAGATATGAAACTAAACCAAAAATTCATTAATCTCCAAAACTTCTTACAAAAAAAAAGCTGGATACATCAACACTTAGCAAAAAACCTAGGACCGACTCCAAATGATATGTATATTATAGAATAAGAATCTAGATCCTTCTTCCTAATCTTCAAAATGACATTAAAATCAAGATTCAAGGAAGACAAAAATATTTACGAACATTCTCTGCACTTGAGAGATATAGGAAGTAGTTTGAAATTGACATCTTGCATTCTAGCATTTAGGTAGAGTCTTTGTTTTGTTTAAAATGCAACTATGTCCACAACAAAGACATGCATGGATAAGACACCCTATTGTGATTATATCCTTCCTCTATTTGTCCTTATTTCCTTCATCAATTTTCTTCTAACTACTTCCCAAGGGTAGAGCTTTGATCTCTCCAACTGCATCCCACATATATATCTCCCTTTTAGTAGGCTAGTTAGTGCCTCTAATAGTCTCCAAGTCACCAAGGAACTTGTTCCATCAGGCATTTATGATGGCAATTGATTCTGCTATAAAATTGTTCATATCTACTTCAATTTTGAATAAAGAATCAACCAAATCATAAAAAATGTTATCATCCACATCTCCATAAAAAATGTCAACCACTTTTTCAAGTTTCATGATATTATAAAATGATATTGACCATTCCTACTAGTCTTTCAATTTATTCTCATTGTCAAAAATTGAAGGAATAAATATCAATTCCATCATTCATCACCTTCACCTTACCCTAGATTATTTGTGGCATGGTTATGGAGAAGCAAATAAGTTCTCTTACCATTTCTAGGGCTTTTTTCACTATAAATATTTTTTTCAGACACCTTTGACTTCTTAGCCATTGAAATAATTATATTATCAAAGAAAGGAATATATGGGCCCCATTGATTAAAAATGGGAGAAATCCATGTTAGAGATTCCTTGTAGACATACTCTACACTTTGAAAAGATATTGAAATGCTATGGACATGTTGGTACACTCTTTTCAATAGCTCAATTTTGTGATGTAGCATCCCCTTTAGAGTGTCCACCTTTTTTTGGTTATCTTGTCTAAGATTTTTAGTCTCCATTGCAATAATTTCTTGTTTAGTTCCAAATGCCTTATCTTTTGTCAAGGGTGACATTTTCTCAGTGGATCATTCTCTCTCATCAACTGTCATTTATGTCCTGCTCTACTCCATCTCTTTGATTTCTTCCTTTAAGGTGAAAATTTCACCTTCAAGCTCTTGTATTTTCTCTTCCAGATACTTTACCCTTTTCTTGAATATAAAGTTCTTCCTCATATAATTTTTTGGCATTTATGTATTCTCTAAAGGTTTGAGCAATTTGATCCTCAATTTTCCCTACTTTGGTCTCATTCATGAAAGAAAAGTGCTTCAAAGCACTTGAAATATCACTACCAGTGGTAGAATCCAAGGTCTATATTATAATACTTCCTTGAGCTATGTCTTGGACATCCATAAGCCTAGAATTATTTGTTTCAAGGGAAAAGATCTACACAACCAATTTTTTTCTACCTATATTATATCTTGAGCCTCATTGTAGGCCTTGAGCACCAAAGGCTTCATAAGACATTGCTTTTTCTTGTCTCCTAATTTGATCTAGCACAAAGGCTATTCCCAAATCCCATCCTGGTACTAGAAGCATTCTGCCACATTGCACAAGATCTTTGGCCTCATTGATAGTCATAGTCTCACTATCAAGATCAAATGCTAGAAGATTTTCAATAAGCTCCTTTATTTTTTCCTCACTGTCTCCGAGTTTTAAAATTAGAGTTAACTCACTCTATTTGACCTTGTAAGGGAAACTTTTGAATTCTTATGACTTGACAAAGTCATCATCCTCTAAGAACTTATCATCTTGGATGATCCTGTCATCTAACATTGCTACAGTTAATTGTAAATCTATTAAGGATATCTCTTTCACCTTAATTTTTTCTTGAATAAAGCTCTACCCCATATCAGAAAATTACTAGCTCTTGTAAGGAATTAGTTGCAGTGTCCTTTCCTTCACCTTTTTAGGCATGCAAAAAATCTTTTGCCTTTTTTTCCCCTTTTGCTACCCATTAAGAGGCTTCAGGTCAATCTTCCTCTTATTCTTCCAATTCCATATTAGGTTTATGGGAATCTAGATTTACTCTATATTCTTCTCCCAAATCCTATAGTAATTGAGCCATTATGTGGTAGTAATTCTATAAAATCTTCTCTAGCCTAAAATGATAGACAACCTTTGTGCAAAAAACCTCAAAACTGGGATCATTTTTCTTCATATTTTTCTCTACCCTTTAGATATCCTCAAACTTATTAATTCCATCCTCTACATCACTATCAATAAAACCTTTTCTAATGATATCTATTACACATTTTTATCACCATGCAAAATGGGTAGGTTGACTAGCCATATTTCTTAGGGTGGTGAGAATATTTTTTTCTAACTCATTAATAACCATGCAATCAGGGGATATGTAAAATTTTTACCATGCTTTATTATTATATCCCTATTTTTTAATCTTCCAAATCCACATAACTATGGTTACAAAAATTTCATTATAATTTTTATATTCTATAGGTCCCATTTGTCATGGAATTAGAAGAATCCTGAGGGCCTTTGATCTTCAGTGGATTGAAGGTTGTCATTGTATCACCAAAAAAAACTACAAGTTCTTTATCCATGGTGACAAAGAAAAAAATAGACACATAGCATGGTGGACCCTATTTCTTTAGTTCTAGTAGAATGAATCAGACATCTTCTAGGTTGTCAATCTTCCTAGGATCGATGGTGCTCGCTATGTCATCAAACTAATCTACAAGGTATTTATCAAAGTGACATAGAGAGTGCTTTCCATGTGGATATATGGGGTCAACCTCAATGGTGGGACATAATATGATGAAAGTGATGTAATAAAATGATGACATATAGATGCATTCCCATTAGCTGGAGGAGTTGACAGTACAAGATAACTTTAACCTTCGATGACCATAGACTTAATTGATCCAATGGATGTTTCCTTTTCATTATGTGAAGTTTCAATTTCATTACCCATGGTGAAAAATAAAGGAGTTGATACATGTCTAAGGCCTAATGACATGATAGGCAAGATTGTAAGATCATAGATGACCAGGCAAGGTGGGCCCAGGAGCATAAATAAGGCAAGGTGAGATCTCAGGTGTCATTCACATGGGTTATGATCTTACAATGTATGGTTTTTTGTAAGATCATGAAGGATAAATATCATGCTATTGATGTTACACTAGTAAAGGAAGGGGTGGTCGTAAGGTTGTAAAGGACCAAAAGGGCATGTTCTAATGCTATGATACATGGTTTTCATATGGTCGTAGAGATATTTTAATGGGCCCATGAAATTGCGATATAAAGGGGATTTCTAATAGTCCTTAGATTGTAAAAGATGGGGTTTTCATGATAAGATGTTATGAGGGGTCTTCCTCCCAACATGTCATAATTTCATGGTATCAAGAGATTAGGAGTCAAAGTTAGGGTTGAATTTTCAATTATGTATATGACCTTGCTAGATCAACCAAAGGTGGAACACTTAGCCTATCATATTGTAACACATGGATATGTCTTGGCACTTAGTTAAATTTCCCCCAAGGTGGTAGAATATCAATACAAAGTGAATCAATGCAAGTTGGCATCAATCAAGGGGATGCATTGGTGATCCAAAAAACTCAGTTTTAATGAATATCTAATCTGCATTTGATTATGGGAATGATGGAGATTGAATAAGATTGCTTCTATGGGATGATCAATAGGATATATGATCTTTTCTTAAATTAAATTTGTGACTATTATTGTTATGCCAGTCGGGTGGTTATGGATTTGATCTTTGAATGGCACAATAAGAAAAAGGTAGTTAAGGTACTCTTGCAACATGTAGCTTCTAGCTTTCTCATGATTTTTCTCCTGATGTTGCCCATAATGGGAGGTGTAAAACTTAATGGTGAATGTAATTATCTGAGATATTTGTACTCTCCCATTGATTTTATATGACATGTACCCCTCCCATCTGAAGCTTGTTGCAATCTTGATCTTTTTAAGGATTCCCAAGATGTATAGAAGGGGTTAGCATTTTGAAGTCTTATGCAAGATGGCATTGTCAAGATCTCTCATGAGTCCTTCATTTTTTTCTCGGCACATCACTTTATTTTTACACTCAATCTAGATGAATGTTGTTCAAGGACCTTTGAAATCTAAATGGAGGAACACTCTTAGAACCTTTATTGTGTCTACTTGTGGCTTAAGTTTTTTTGATTTGATATAATTTCTTGATATTTTTCTCTTTGAATCCCTATATTTTGTCTCAATTTCTAACTACAAGTGGGATTTGATTATTCATATAGGTTACAAGTCAAGATACTTTGTTCCCATTCAAGTTTGTGATATTGTGATTGTTAGCATTCTCTTTAACATCTTGTCTAGATTGTATCCTTCTTGTGAAATATTTATATGTGAATGATTCTTTACAATATTAAGTTATTATTAGCTACCCAAAAGAATTTAATCAAATTAGACCAGCAATACTATCATCCAACTATTTGGTGTATCACCCCTTTACTTTTTCAGTTTTACTCTCCAAGCAATCCTTCTATCCCTTTTCCCTTTCAAGTTTACTTTCCTATTCAAAGAAGTAAATTAGTGAAACATCAAGAGGAGCCAGCCTATAACCTAGAGATTCACTCCCAAGTTTGGTATTTACCACTACCTAGGAGTGTTTTCATGTTACTCAAATTTGACTAAGTTAGAATGTAGTCATAGGTTTAACTTATAGAGATAACAATTCTGCAACACCCGGTGCGATAGGAGAAATTTTTTTCCAATCTTTTCTTTATATCTTTCTTCTTGTTGTTGTTGTGTACAACAATAACTCAACCTATGTAGAGGCATAAAATATACACACCTCTGACTCTAATAATAAGAAGAGATAAGTGCATATGATTTATGAGAAAAGTATAAATAAGAAGAAGCTCTATAGGTTTTGAATATAGTGAACTATCCCCACCTAGGAGGAAAGGTAGAATAGCCAAAAGAATTTAGGATACCCTCATTCAAACAAGAAGTTCCTGATCTACCTCTCTACCATCAAGTCCTACTACTGTTTTAAGGAAAGTCACTATCCCAAGAAGAAGAATATTTCAAGTGCCAATGGAAAGATAGTTCACTTTTGTTCGTTTCAACCTAAGGAGTCCATTACTCTTTTCTTAGCATCATGATATTCCCATAGCTATCCTAAAAATCTTACCAGTCTTCACTAGAGAAGGCCAGACAACAACATTTGAGCATATTAGAGAAGTTACTACACTATGTAATGTGCATCATGTTATAGGAGAAGATGTTGCTATGAAACTACTTGCATCCTCATTCAAAGGGAAAGCTTTGCAATGGTTTAAAAGCCTTGTTGTGAGCTCAATCACTTTATGGGATGCATTGGGAGATGTCTTAACGAAACACTTTGAAGACAAGTTAGACTTTCTATCTCTAGTTGAGTAACTCACAAAAATTAGAAGGGATCCTCATGAGAAAATGATGGACTTTAATTACTTATTTTAAAGAACATGGAGTGGGATACCAACCCAATACCCCCTAGTTGTGCCACATTTAAATTTGATACTAGCTACTCCATGCTAGGAAGTAGCAATTGTAGGTCCTTTATTAGAATTGCTAGAGCTAAGAGATAGCTAGAAAAGAATGGAAAGTCCCATGTAAAGCCTTACAAATGAGGTGGTGAATATTAAAAAGGGAGGATACTAGGCTAGATATTTATCCCAACCTTAGAATAAAACTTCAAACCAACCTACTCAACAATAGTTTCAGAGTCAATACCAACCTAACAGGTAAAACTATGATCAAAGACCTTTTAGGCCTTATAATCCAAGCCCTCTAAATACTTCCCCTCCATTTAATACCAAAGATATGGTCCCTACTCAAATTAATTTAGTAGTAGAATATGAGTGGTGTTACCCTTGCAATCAGGAACATAACCAGACAATATGCTCCAATGGCATGATGAATTAGGCCTTGATGGTTCAAAGTGTAATGCCCCGCCAAGGGATCCAAATAATTAACCTAGAATTCCATTAATTTTGGTAGCATTTTTTTTTAACATGAAAGTAAATACCACATATAACTTATGCACAATGACGGAAGCAATAGCAATGTCCATATGAAAGTAAACATACCATACAAAATAGATTACATTCTCTAAGATCCCTTAACATTGAATTACATCCAAATTAACTAACATACATGAATCCATCTAGTACAATAACCACATGAAATAATAATGATAAGTCCAATGTTCATACATTATATTTCAAATGCTCAATCATCCACTGTACATGTCACAGAGTATGACAAGCTCAAAAGAATATACATATGTGAAATAAGATACATCATCCTATTCTAATCCATGATACATCAAAGTAAAGATAATCACATGATATACATGATACATCATCATAGAAGACATATACATCCATCATAAAGATCAAACATAATAAACTAAGTGCATGGTTCCTCCTAACCATTAATAGCATCATTAGACCATCATGGATCCTAGCCATCCCTCCGTGCATAACATTCCAAATCACCGAAGAGATCATCGGTATTAACATAGTAGGAATGTCACTCCTAACATATACAACATCATATGTAGAAAGTAATCTAACATGAAAATAAAATCATAAGATAACATCATCTCACATATGCTAATCATCAATGAAAGGATACATATCCACCATCATGAAGGACGCATCAGCCACGATGTCTCAATGAATCTCAAATGATAAGAGTGGAAAATACACTACCACCCAACCGTGTGGTACCTAAGTGGTCCACTTCCACTGTGCTGAGGAGATAATCTCAAGTCCCAAACAGGCTATCCAAAATCACATAGCACAAATCTCTATAAGTTCAGGAATCCTAAAAGTATACTAACTCAAAGGTTTCAAACACAAAATTTGACATCTAATCTCCAAAGGCACACAAAGACATGTAGGAACCTACTATGCAAGTGGGAAAGTGTCATCGCAATTATCACGTACAAGTTACCTTGGCAGTTAGCTAAACTTCACAGGTCCATACTGATCTCATGCGGCCACTAGTATCCTCTCATACTGACGAGGCATACTATGAAATGCAAGGTCGCAACCATGCGTTCTCACTACTCCCATCCTAGCTTGTACAAGCACTCAAGGCATGGTCGAGAACAAAACACTTATCTTTTTAGGTTCATTTAGTTAGTATTAGGTGTGAATGTTATCACTTATTAATCCAACTTAAAATGAGTTACCCTAGCAGCCTCTTAGGGCCCCGACCCCCATTGCAAGCCACTTCCCGTCACTACATGCAAATATCCTACCCTAAGCTCATGGAATCATAAATCTCAAAATCACAAAAGATAATCCATAATAAAATCATCAAATATGCATAAAAGCATCAAATATCCATGAGCAAACATCCATAGAAAATCATGAACACAACAGCTCTCTATTGGCAACTAAAGTATCACTGATAATCAAAGTATCCAATGGTTCTCAACAACCAAAAAATATGTCAATCATACTGATCGAAGACTCCAAAAATGGTTGAGTCAAACATGTCACAACATGACATCATCAAGAATAAATCCTCATTTCAGTCCCATCATGGTGACTAGAAAATAACAAAGGATAACTGATCGATGACTAAAAATAATGGTTAAGTCAAATGTCTCATACATAAGAATCTCAACTATAACAATCAGTAATCACATCCAATACATAGAGCATTCCATCACATAACCATGGTTGGGTTTATAAAGATCAAGATTAAAACATCATCATGACATCACAATCACATAACCCCCAAGCCTCTAGTAGACGTCCTATAACTGGTCAACACTAGTCAACCCAAGACCCAAAACAATAACATAAAGAATACACAATGCAAACAGATATTTTGGTTTTGCTAAGTTTACAACTTAAATTTAAATGCAAAAGTCTCGATTTACATTTCCAAGTTTAGAGAAAGAATTGGAGGAACATTTATACGTTTTGAATGAACACAAGTATTCTTTAAAATCCATCTTTCAATTATAATTTTAATTCAAAACGTCCCCCACCAAACTAACAATTAAATTTCTTATAAAACAATTAATTTAAACCATGAACCTTTGATATAATTCATTTATCAATTATACAATTATAAATCAAATTAATATTAATCATATTTACATATTATATATATAATTATACATATATATATATATATATTTAAATATATATATATATATATATATATATATATAAATATAAATACATATATACATATATAAATTAATATTACATTATATAAAATTGAATTAAAAAATTTGATTGATGCCACATATAAAATTTTAATAACAATTAAAAACGATGGAAAATGTTATAAACATTCGCATAACATAATAGTCTGCCGGTATGCAGGACCCTGTGGTCGCAGGGCCTACGACGTCAGTGGTACTTCGTACCACTGCCGTCGCAATACCTGTGATGGCAGTACACTGCGATTGTAGTGGGGGTGCGGGTCTCGTCCCCCCCCCCCTGACTTAATGTATAATGTGTATATCATATTTTTTTTAAAATCGCATACGCGATTCCCATTCAAGTTTTGCGATTTGGTTTTAATGTTTCTTGAAACATTTTTGGCTAAAATATATCATTCAGTTTTAACAAATATTATTATATATACATATGTATATATATATATATATATATGCATATATAAATATATGTAGAATTAAAAATATCACAACATATGAAGATGTATACATATATATATATATATATATATATATATATATATATGTGTGTGTGTATACAAATTGAAAAAATATATATATAAATTTCAATTTTCAGAATTTATCCATAAAACTTGATCTCCAAAATTTCCAATAATTAATCTAATGGGTTTAACTAGGAATCTCAACCCTAGCCCCGTGTTCTTTTCAGATTTATGCATATAAAATTCTCAAATAAATTAAACTACCCATATTGAGAATGCATACAATAAAAATATGAAATTTCTCAGAAGACATATGGAAGACACGAAGAAGATAGGGAATGCATGATGCAGAAATAGCATAAGTAAAATCACAAGAATCTACCCAGATTCTGATGCTAAATCGCCCTTCCTCAGAAAACCCGCAGAGCAAGCTCCTCCCTTCTTTAGAGTTCTCAAGTCCTCCAATGCTCCAATTGCACTCAAACACTATGTCTAAGCTTCTAGAAATGACTGAATATAAAGAGCTCTCAAGAAACATCTAGAATGCTTCTAGAAATAGCTAGACGGTGTCACCAACTAAGCATGGGTCTTTTCCAACCTTCCAGATGAGCCATAGGGTTGTAGAAACCATGTGCTTAATTAATGCACTAACATTCGTGTTGTTGACATATGAGAAATAGAAAAGTGCATTAACTCCCATGCAAGCTTATAACTCCAATTCACTTTTTATATAATTTCTATTTAAATATTTATAACTTTGATTTAATTTTTATAACTTTTATTATTATTATTTATTTATTACTTTATTATTATTTTATTATTATTATTAATTATAATTTCTAATTTTCTTTTATTTAATTCCTTTTTCCTCAATTAATTCTCATTTAATTAATTATAATCAGAATATCAAATAACATGATATTTTATGTTAATTTTCTCAAATAATTAATTTATTAAGACTTAATTAATAGAAAATTCACCATAGACCTCCAAGATAAAATATGAAAACCCATCATAGAGCAAATCACACAAAATCAGTCTAAAGGGTTAAAAATCATGAATTATGTCATCCAACACATTCGGTGGGTAAAATATCTAGATACTTGTCCTACCTCACTAGGACAATTGGCTTAAAGGTTTGGGATTTGGACTTGAGAATTTATCTCCCTTCTCTTATCATTGAGATAGTATAATAGGGTACGCTCATCCTGGCAATTCAGGGAAGTTGATACCCGATACCTGCAGCCTGTAGAAAAACCATGCATGTACATACAATATATATAATGCTAAGCTAAATAGACAATGGCAGGAAGTGGTGCATCGTGTAGATCCCAACTAAGCAGGTGACTACGACTCCCTTCCTTAACCACATCAGAAATGCCATACAATAAGAAAACACGCACACCATAAACATGCAAGTATGGGGTAAGTATCCATAATAAAACACATGAGATAATAAACCATCTAACTAATCATCAATAACTGAAATAATATAATGATCATCATGTATGCATGAAATGTAAAGTCTAAATGATCTCATCACATAACCACTGAATCCATAACATAATGTCTGATAGTGTTAAAACAATACCACTAATCCATCTACATAACACTAGTCCATCATAGTCTGATAATAATAGCAATAATATGTCCAGAAAAGATGTGAACGAGGGTAGGTACTACACAAAGTGCCTCTAGTTCACAACCCACATTTGATGTAGATGTTAAGAGGCAATCAGAGGTTCCTCCTATGGATACTATATTCATGAACTGGCAAATGGAGAAACACTGTGGTGTGAATAGAGATAATAAAATAGGTGGTGTCCATAGAGAGTCCTAGAAAGAGATGTAAGGACAAGTAAAGGTGTACCAACTGAAGATCCATCTTTAGTTCAAATAAGGAAAGAACAAAAAAGATGTATCCCTATTGTCACACAAGAACATTCACAACAACTAGTACATCTAGCTACTTCCAAGGCCAAAACATGGGTGCATGCTATTGTGCCATTTGACATTGTGGGAAATATGAAAAGAATGAGCATCACCATGTCCATGTGGGATTCCTTAGCCATTCTAGGACAAGCCAACTTGTTGAGAGAAGCTTTGGCAGCAAATGTTTCAAGCCAATTTGCTGATGAGCCTTCAAAGGCTATATTTACAAATCAAGGAGTTGATACTCAAGATTATAACCACAAAAGAAGTCAAACCCAAGGTAGGCATGTTAAGCCTCCACCATTTTATGTTTCATTAATTATATGAAACAATTTGGTGCATAATTGCATGGTGGATAGTGGGGCTATAAGATCTGTTATACCCAAAAGGATAGTAGATAAGCTAGGTTTAAGATATGAACACTTAGAAAAGGGTGTGGTCCAATTAGATGGTTCATGTGTCAATACCTTAGGTGTCATAAATAATGCAAGACTAACACTCCATGTATGTAATAATTTTTCCATTCCCCAAGATATCTTTGTGATAGATTTGCCCCCATATTTTCCCTTTTCTTGTCAAGATAATTCATAGCCAAGATATGAGGTATTAATTAGTAGATTGGTCTCATATGCTATTAAGGACCAGGTATGAAACCAAAATAATAATCAAGTCCAAGTTACTTGCCAAAGACCACATTGAACCTTACACACCCAATGTGATCAATGCTTATTGATGCAAAAGGAGGTTTTTAGGCTTATTGAGAGTGGAATAATATTTCCTATCAAACACACTGACTGGGTATCAAATCTAGTCTGTATTAAGAAAAAGAATGGAGAGATAAGGTTATGTGTTTAATTTAAAGACCTAAATAGAGTGTCATTGAAGGATCATCATCCTCTGCCATTTATGGAATAGATGCTCCAATATGTTTTAGGTTCAGAAAGGTTTTTGCCTCGATGGATATTCTAGCTATAATTAAGTTCTAGTTAAAAGGGAAGACCAATTCAAAACTACATCTACCACCAAGTGGGGTACCATGGCTTACAAGAGAATGCCTTTTGACTTATCTAATGTAGGAGAAACTTTCCAAAAGGCCATGGAGATGGATTTTAGTAATTTGATATACAAATTTGTGCTGATCTATCTGGATAATATCACTATTTTCTCTAAATGTGCTAAGGAACATATTGAACACTTGAGAGAAATCCTAGAGAGATGTAGGGAATTTATAATATCTCTCAACCCAAAGAAGTGTTTTCTTTCTATCCATAAGGGGAAGTTATTGGGATATGTTGTATCCAAACAAGGGATCACCATTGATCTTGAGAGAGTTGTAGCCATCCTAAAGTTACCTTTGCCACATCATAACAAAATATTACAAAGTTTTATTAGGAGAATCAACTTTTTTAGATGCTTTATTCCAAATATTTCTAACTTTTTGAAACCATTGACATCAATGCTTAAGAAGAATACTATTTTTAGCTAGTTGAAAGAAGCTAGACATATTTTTTAAGCAATAAAGGAAGCATTGTTTGCTACTCCTACTTTGGTAAATCCTAACTTTTCAAAATATTTCACCTTGTATGCATATGGTAGCATGGATACAATTTTTTCAATATTGGTTCAACAAAATGATCAAGATATAAAACAACGTATTTCTTTCTTTAGTAAAGGCTTAAGGATTATGAGCAAAGATATAACTTCATTGAAAATCATGTGTTTGTAGTGGTAAAAAGCTTAAAGAAGCTTAGACATTTGGTATCTAGTAATAGGATTCATCTTATGTTAGCCCATCCTAGTGTGAAGGAGTTCTTGTTGAACAAAGACCTCAATGAAAAGAGAGCCGGTTGGATAACTAGTGTCATGGAATATGATATACACATTCAAGTGACCAAACTTATCAAGGGAGAGGCTTATGTGAAAAATTAGCTAATGAGAAGACTCAGATCACTGATGATATAGCAGAGGTTATCTTTTCCAATCAGGATGTTCCCCAACAAGGTCAACAAGAGAGTTAGCTACAAGATATGACACATTTTCTAAAAACTAGAGAATGTGCCCTTTCACTTACTAGAGATAAAATAAGGTATTTTAGGTTCTTGTCTATACCTTATATATTAATGGATTGCCTTTTTTTAAGGAGGGATATGAATGGAGTCCTTCGTAGATGTATTGACAATGATGATACTGAAAAGTTGTTGGAGTAGATTCATAATGCAGGAGGTCACTTCTCTCCAAAAACAACAACATACAAAATCATGAAGGATGGGTATTATTGGCCCAACCTATCTAGGGATGCTCATTTCTGGGTAAGAAAGTGCAAAGAATGTGCATTATTTTCTAGAAAAGAAAGGGATGGATTTTGTGGGCCCCATTAATCCAAATTCTAGTGTTAGTCACAAATGGATACTGATGGCCATAGACTATATCACACATTGGATAGAGGTAGTAGCTCTGAATGAGGAAAAAAAGACTTCTATTTTGAACTTCTATGACAATCTAATTTGTAGATTTGGAGTTCTTGACTCCATTATATATGAAAATGCTTTGTTATTCATGGGACCAAGAATAATTGAATGGGCATTGAAGAATGGATTATACCTCAATACTTCATCAAACTATTATGCTCAAGGAAATGACCTAGCTAAAAGTACAAATAAGAACTTGCTAAGGATATTTAAAAGGACTTTGGAAGACAACAAACATGATTGGCATTCCAAGCTAAGATGAGCTTTGTGGCTTGATAGAACCACTCCCAAGAGGATTCTAGCTAACTCACCCTATGTTTTTGTCTATGGGAAGCAAGATAAACTACCTATTTTTGTAGACTTCCCATCATTAGAACTTGTTGATAGTCTAATGCTTTCCAAAGAGGATGATCCCCTGAAGTTGAGGTATTCCAAGTTGATTAAGCTTGAGGAAGAAAGGAGTAAATCATTACAAACATTGGAACACTAGCAGATGCAAACCAAGACGACATTCAACAAAAGGTCTAAGCTCAGGGTGTTCAAAGAAGAAGATCTAGTTTTGCGGTGGGATGTTCTTAAAATTAGACTAGGCCATCTTAATAAGTTTTATCATATGTGGAATGGCTCATTCATAATCTTAGAATGCAAGAAACATAATGCATACTAGCTAGCTACTATGGAAGGGGAAGTCCTACCTATCCCTATGAATGGGATTCATGTCAAGCTTTGTTTTGAGGTATGACCTCAGGTTCTTGTTTTGTATATATTCCCATTTCCATTTTTCCTAAGTGTAGTCTAGCATAGTTGTGTTTAGTTGTAGTCTTCCCCACATTTAATAAGTTCCTAAGGTTTCATAGGTTTGAGCAAGTAAGCTATTGCATACCTGCTAGTGTAGAACATCTCTATTCTCAACATCCTTCCCTAGAAATGCCTAATCCAAGTGCATATAGGTGAGTATCTATGACCACCATTTTGACTCCATTAGTGTTCTTGGTTTGACTCTATACCCAATAGATTAATAAGGCTACTAGTTTGATTTCTATTAGGTAGCTACTCAATACAAATCACCAAAAATGTTACACATTTTTATCACCATGCAAAATGGGTAGGTTGACCAACCATATTTCTTAGGGTGGTGAAAATATTTTTTTATAACTCATTAATAACCATGCAATCAAGGTATACATAAAATTTTGACCATGTTTTATTATTATATCCCTAGGTTTCAATCTTCCAAATCTTCATAAGTATGGTTACACAAATTTCATCATAATCTTCATATTCTACGGTCCCATTTGTCACAGAATTAGAAGAATCACATGGGCCTTTGATCTTCAGTGGATTGAAGGTTGTCACTATGTCACCAAATAAAATTGCATGTTTTTTATCCATGGCAACAAGGTAACAAACAAACACATAGCATGGTGGACCCTATTTCTTCATTTCTAGTAGAATGGATTGTGCATCTTCTAGGTTGTCAATCTTTCTAGGATTGATGGTGCTCGCTATGTCATCATACAAAGCTTCAAGGTATTTATCTAAAATGACATAACAAGCACTTTCCATGTGGATATATGTGGTTGACCTCAGTACTGGGCCACAATATGATGAAAGTTATGTCAGAATAGGCCAACACATAGACACATTCCCATTGGCTATAGGATTTGACGGTGCAATAAAACTTTAACCTTTGATGACTATAGATCCTAGTTGATCTGAGAGATGTTACTTTGTCATTATATGAAGTTGTACATTCATTACCCATTGCAATAAAGCAAGGAGGTGACAAGGCAAGGGAAGAGCATAAATAAGGAAAGGTGCACATGTTGTTTTAAAGCCCTAATGCTATGATATGTAGCATGTTATGAGAGCTTAGGTACCTTTCACATGAGTTATTATCTTATGAAACAAGGTTTATTGTAAGATCATGAAGGATAAATATCAAGCTACCCATGTTATGCTAGTAAAGAAAGGGGTGGTCATAAGGTTGTAAAGGGGAAAAAGAGCATGTTTTGATTCTATGATACATGGTTTTTGTATGGTCTTAGAGCTATTTTCATAGGCCCATGATGCTGGAATACAAAGGGGATTTCCAATGATCATAAGATCATAAAAGCTAGGGTTTTCATGATAAGATTTTATGAGGGGTCTTCCTCCCAACATGTTGTAAGGTCATGGTATCAAGAGATTGGGAGTCAAAGTTAGGGTTGACTTTTCAATGATGTGTATGACATTGCTAGATCATCCAAAGGTGGCACACTTGGCCTATCATGTTGTAACACAAGGATATGTCTTGGTACTCAATTAATATTTTGCCCCAAGGTGGTTGAATATCAATGCAAAATGAAGTGACATGGGTTGGCATTAATTGAAGGGATGAGTTGGTGATCCAAATGACTCAATTTTAATGAATATCTCATCTACATTTGATTATGGGGATGATGGAAACCAATCTAGATCACTTTTGTGGGATGATTACTAAGATATATGATCTTTTCTTAAATTCAAGTTGTGATTGTTTATGTTATGCTTGTTGGAAATAATCAAGACTAGCTAGGTTACTAAGAGGGGAGGGGTGAATCATTAACCTCAATTTTTTTTCATCAAATTCAACACTTAATCAACATAATCCATTCACCATTAATTGATCTAATCTACTAAATTCATGAGAAACTGAAAGATAAACATTCATAGCACATGAACACAATATTTGGTAACCCAGAAACCTTCCAAATAGAAAGTAAAATTGGGGTGGGGATGATACCCACAAAACCTCAATACTATAGTATAAAGTTGGCCTATCAAGGCTTATAATGATCACTTCTAATGATGTACCATATTAGGACTACTAGGTGCACCTTGTTAGAGGTTTTACAAACATACAATGAATTATGCACTTGGTTAAGAGATTTAGAGAAAAGACTATTAAGTCTACCTTGTTAAAGGATTTGAATTTGATTCACCTATTAGGATGAAACAGTAGATCTAACTTACAACTTGATTTCTTATTAGCTCTTGTGATAGATTTAACTTGATTGCTCCTTATAGTCTTTTTGAATACTCTGCTCTGCTACTGATTCACATTCACTCTTCTCAAAACATTAATTCTCATCATATTGAAGAATGATATAATAAATTACATATATACCATCCCAATTCTCATATTAACAAGGTTTGCCAAAACATAAGTTAACAAAAATATTACTGAGTCGGCCCAAATGTGGAAACTTAAGTTCTGATTAGCTGATTTGGTGACCTTTTGATACTTAGTGTCCACTGCATTACTCGGCATCATCATGCATTCAATAGAAGTAGAGGCTCAATCCATTCTAGTCACTCAACATAGCTTTGAACTCAGTGAACATTGGGGACTCAGTAAATATAGTGTAACTGGGTAAGAACTGAACACTATGTTTACCTTGCTTACACTCGGTAAACACTACTCATCCCATCATTCTTTAGATACTGGCTTCACATCACAACAACTGATGACTTGGTAAATACTACAAAGCCCGATAAGTAGTAACTGCTCGGTGATAACTACTAGAATTCACACTGCCTATTTTTACTTGGTAACCTTTGGAATGTTCGGTGTGAACTGCTGAATTGCTGAACTTACTTGGCAACCATTGAATGCTCAATAAATAATAGAGATTGAATGATGAACTTGGTAACCATATAGAATTATGACTAAGTGTTGTCACTAATGACAAACATAACTTAATGCCAACAATTTCCCCCTTTGGCATTAGTGACAAAAACACTTATTAGCCAAAAATATATGTACAATGACATGCTATTTTTTTTTTCCAAAATTTGTCTTTGTAATTCTACTGTATATACATTTGCACATATTTCCTCCATATAGTGTACATATTATATAAGGCATAGTGCCATATTGTATATACAAGTCTCTTATTATTATTATGTACTATACATATTTCTCACAACAAATAGCTCTTTCTCTCCCCCTTTTTGACAATAATGCCAAACATTTATACACACCATACTTATACAGAGACACTAAAATGTGAGAGAAATTCAGAATGTACCTTGAGAATAAGAGCCAACATCTTATCCTAGTTCTCTTGCAAAATTTTGCAGGTATGAAGTGCCACTTGAATTTTTGTTGAAAGCTCAATCATATGATCTGCAATAGAAAAATTGTTATCATGGATCAATGTTTCTGAATATGCAATATGTTTCTACATTGTGTCCATGATTGGAAGGATCATGTTTTGGATGTCTATTAATGTAGACCTAATTCTTGCTTCCCCTCTTAGTAATTCAGCCTATAATTCAGATAGGAATCTGACCTTTATGTGATGTGTAGAGCTTGAATTGGGGTCAAGCTACAACTTTTGGGCACTGGCCTTTAGATCCTCATCAATTTTATTCAATTTTTTTTTAATTTCCTTTGTATTACTGCCTTGGACTTAGAAATAGAAACAATTGTAGAAACAATAGGGCTTGTTGTGAAAACTTGAATAGGACCTATTGAAGGAATACTAACATGAGTGCTAACAGAATCCAAAACTGAAGTGCTATCCAAAATTGAAGTAAAAATTAGGTGGAACATTGATTGAAGTACATATGATAGGAGCACTACTATAAGTATTTACAAATGCAGTACTTACAAGAGCATGCAAAATTGAAGTAGACAAAAGTGTAGAACTTGATGATATACTCAATGTTGATGTCCCTAACTCAAAATTTGATGAAGAGGAGGGCTATAGCTCAGTGGATGAAGTGGTAGACACTTCCATTATTGATACCTAGAGCTGAGAGGTAGAAAATAGTGATTGAGCAGATGATGTATATATTGTAGTTGTAATCACACTTGCTGAAGCTATCTCTATGCTAGATGATTTAGTAGTCTTTGGTGGAGAATGAGGAAGGGAAGCTATAACTTGTGCAACTATACTTACTGGATCATTTTCTTCATCTTCTCCTTCCTTATCTTCCTCTTTATCTTCTTCCTCCTTCTCTTCTTCACCATCCTTCATCACTGCTTGATAGTCCTCAACATCAATAGTGACACAAGGTTTGTTATCTTCTACATTGTCACTATCATCATCATCATCATCTTTGATCTCTATTGGATACTCACTTGGTTTGTACAAATGATAAATATTTTTCCACATAGCAGTAGCATCTCTAACTACATACTCAATGTATTTCATGAAAATCAAATAGGTATGAAATTTGATCATCATTTTACCTTCATTATCCTTCATTGCTACCTTAAACCTCTACATTAGTAAGACTCGATAGTACTCGTCTCAGAGATTGCTCATATATATCCTTTTCTATCTATATAGTTGATTCCCATCTAGGTCTCAACCTTGCCAATAATTAATTGGAAATTTGAGGGGAAATTGGATCTGGGGAATATTTCCACTTTCCCATCTTAGTCAATACTAGCTCCTCAATCTGCATTTTCTCAACATCAGTTCTTATTTCATATTTTAAAGCTTTGAAATTTGTGATACCTGCACCTTCTTCTAATTTTTTCAATCTCTCTTGGAAGGTGAGTGGGGGTTTACTGAATACAATTTCACCACCTCCTTTCTTCTTGGATCTTCTTGTAAACAAAAACTATGGAGGCCTTGGGTGGCTTGGTGATAATCACCTTGCCTTTCTTTTTCAAAGGTTGTTCTTCATTTTTAGATTCTTTTTCTTCATTCTTAGATTCTTCACTATCTTCTCCTTTTTCCTCTATAAGCACAAGAGGGGTACTTGCAAGTTTTAGCTTTGCTATCTCCTTCTTACCTTTTCTTACCACCTATGGGAGCTTAATCTCAAGCTCTATTATAGCCTTTGCATCATTATATGTTCCAAAGATAGGTAACTTTGGATCTACTAGCTCACTCACCAACACTTCAATTATTTCTTTGGTTTCATCAATATTAACCTCGTAGAGAAGAGGTTTCACCCATAAAATTCTAGGCCTAACTGCCTGGATATATATCTTTTCATAGTCAACCATGAAACAAACACCATCCTTGTAGTCTTCGACTAGTTTTGGTGGAATCCAGAATTTTTTGTTCATCTTCTCTTTAAAAGCTTCAAAATAGTTGTCCATTATACTATCAAAATTCTCACCCATTTCTATAATAAACTCATTGATTTGATACAAAACTAGAGTATCCTTTCTCCATACCACTGATCCTTTGGATAGGAAAAAATTTTGTACATAAAAGAACAAACAAGTTAAAAAAGAGCTAAATTTGTACAGATTATTCTTCGAAGTCCTTATGCTTTCCATGTTCTTGTTTAACTATTTCAACATTAGGTCTGCCAAATCATACTCCAAATTCTTATTTATAACCTTATAAGCTAAGTCCATAGCCTCACACAACACATTGTTCAATCTATTAGAGCTATATATCTTATGGGAAATTATATGAATAAAAAACCTAAGTTCCACATCAGATACATTGTTGATTTTCAATCCTCTACCATCCCATTTAGCTAGGGTTTTCTTCTGTAGCTCATCCTAACCAAGGGTTTTGGTAACCTTAACCTTGTTGAGCATAGGTAGACCAATAATTCTATGAATCATCTTCTTCACTATCAAGATGCATTGTTCTAACCACAACTAACCATTGTGCACTTGACTCAAAATATTCCTAATCCACTTGATTTGGAAGTTTCTTGGCAGGTGCAAAATGTGGGTCAAACTTTCTCCTCTAAGTGTTTATGCTTGGGTTTGAGGGTTCCATCCACACACAATTCTCCTAAGGCAATATCCATTTCTAGGGTTTCAATTTCTTTCACAACACATTTTAAATGAGTACAAATATCATTTATGAGAAGTACCTTTGGCAAAATTTGAGACTAAGCTCCATTAGGGTCAAGTGATTCTACAATTGTTGGCACTAGCTTGAAGTTTGGAGCCTTCTATTCAACACCACACACCAACATCTTCAAACCTTTCTTTGCCTTGCTGCTATGACTACTAGATGCCATGATCACTTGGTAGATTGATAAAATCTCCTTCAAAATTTTTGCCACAAACTATGCTCAAGATTGCATGGATGCTCTGTAAATCACTTAGCTCTAGACATACTAAATTCATGGTGAAAATGAAGTCAAAATTCTACCCTTTTGATGAAAATATTCTCCATTAATGCTTGGTACAATGAGATCCATAATGACATAGTGCTTGATAGGCTATCATCCACTATCTATCAAAATAACTCAGTAGAACCTTGTAACTCTACAACCAAATGAAACTTGTTACTCCCGACCTCACTTGGTGTGATCTAGCCTCACTTGGTGAATACTAATGCTAAACTTCCAATGATCCCTCTGTATTTGCAATACTTATTTGGATATTTTTCTTTCATCATTGGAACTACTTGAGATATGACCCTGAGAATGTAGTTCTAGTTCTTTCTTAAGAACCTAATTGGAAATGGTGGAGTCACCCACTTCTTGAGTGACATGGGCATCATTTGAATTGGCTTGCTTGGTAGACTTGGCAATCCACTACTGTCTTATCTACTTCCTGATGTTATCAGCTTTAGATTTCTTTTCATCTTCAACTCTACCTATATTCATGCAATTCTTAGCTATGTGACCAATTTCAGTGCATGTATAACATCTTATTGTAGTATCCTTCTTTCTCAAGTGATGCCTTGCACAATTCATGCCAATGTGTCCATATTCTCCACAATAATGACATCTACACCAAGTATTGTAGTCCTAACCAAATATTTCCTTTACAAACTAATCAACTAGATTGAATGGTTTAGATCAACATTCAAAAGCCTTGTGACCTTGTTTCTTGCATTTGTGACCTTTACTTTCAAACTTTGGTTTCTCCTTGCATTCATTAGCTTTATGACCATGCTGACTGCAATTATAGAATTTTCCATTGAATTTTTCCTTGTCATTGCTCCAACATTTTTTTGATGTATGACCTATCTTACCATAGTTATCACAAGTAGATCTTTAATTCCTTCGAGAACCTTGTTTGGAGAATTCACCTTCTTCTTTCTATCCAAGTCCTGTTTTGCCTTTTTGCCTATAAAGATTCTTCTCATTTTGTTGATTGAATTGATCCATGTCTACTTGGGATTTCATTATCCTTTTATTGAGTTGCTTCTCAAAATTTAGATTAGTTTTCAATCTTTCATTGATTTTTCTTTTAGTGCTTAAGTCATTTCCTAACCTTTCATTTTTAGATTTCAGACTCATGATTTCCTCATTTGCGTTGGAAAGATGATTGATAAGATTTTATTACTAAAGGGATTGATTTTGAGTTTCATTGTTCCTTGCCTCCAAGTCTTCACTTGCCTTATTCCTTTGTTCCAAGATTTCACACATTCTTATTGACTGCATTTGTTGTTCTCTTTTCAATTTTTTTACCTCTTCTTGTAGGGAGACATTCTTTTCTAGGAGTTCTTTGATTGCCTTATTTAATTCATCTGAACCACTTGAAGGGAAAAAGTCTTCAATCTTTTCTTCAACATACTATTGATCATTCATCTTTTTTTCAAGTTCCTTCCTTCTTTTTAGGGATTGGGATAGATTCTCTTTTTCTTCCTTGAGTTGAGCTATGGCCATCTCCAGATCTAGCTTCTCATTTTCAATAGCTTTGTCAAGTTTGAATATCTCCATTGTCTTTGATCCTTGCTCAAGGTGTCAAACTTTATCATGAGAACCATAAAGCTCTGATACCAATTGATGGAAATAATGAAGACTAGCTAGGTTACTAAGAGGGGAGTGGTGAATTAATAACATCAAAACTTTTATCAAATTTAGCACTTAATCAACATAATCCATTCACCATTAATTGATCTAATCTACTGCATGCATGAGAAACTAAAAGATAAACATTCATAGCACATGAACACAATATTTGGTGACCCAAAAACCTTCCAAATAGAAAGTAAAATTGGGGTGGGGATGATACCCATAAAACTTCAATACTATAGTATAAAGTTGGCTTATTAAGGCTTACAATGATCACTTCTAGTAATCTGTGTTATTAGGAGCAATTAGGACTACTAGGTCCACCTTGTTAGAGGTTTTACAAACATACAATGAAGTATGCACTTTGTTAAGAGATTTAGAGAAAAGACTATTAAGTCTACCTTGTTAAAGGATTTGAATCTGATTCACCTATTAGGATGAAATAGTAGATCTAACTTACAACTTTATTGCTGGTTAGATCCTTGAAATGTTGATCACGTCTTGGGATAGATTTAATTTGACTGCTCCTTATAGACCTTGTTGAATACTTTTCTCTACTACTGATTTGCATTCACTCTTCTCAAAACATTACTTCTCATCATATTGAAGAATGATATAATAGATTACATATATACCATCCCAATTCTCACATTAACAAAGTTGGCCAACACACAAGTTAACACAAATATTACTGAGTCGGCCCAAATGTGGAAACTCAGGTTTTGAATAGTTAACTTGGTAACCTTCTGATACTTGGTGTCCATTGCATTACTCAGCATCATCATGCATTTGGTAGAAGTAGAGGCTCAGTCCATACTAGTCACTCAACGTAGCTTCAAACTTGGTGAACATTGGAGACTAGGTAGATATAGTGTAACTCGATAAGAACTGAACATTATGTTTACCTTTCTTGCACATTGTAAACACAACTCATCCCATCACTTGGTAGATATTGGCTTCACATCACAACAACTAATGACTTGGTAAATACTATGAAGCTTGATAACCAACAACTACTCGACAATAATTGCTGGACTTCACACTACCTATTTTTACTTAGTAACCTCTGGAATGCTCAGTGTGGACTGCTAAATTGCTAACCTTACTTGACAATCACTGAATGCTTAGTAAACAATAGAGACTGAATGATGAACTCAATAACCATACATAATTATAAATAAGTGTTTTTACTAATGACAAACATAACTTAATCCCAACAATACTGGTGGGGTGGTTGTGGATTTGATCTTCGACTGCCACAAGAAGCAAAAGGTAGTTAGGGTACCCCTATAGCATGTAGCACTTGGCTTTCTCATGATTGTTTACCTAATGTTTCCCACAATAGGAGGTATAAAACTTAATGGTGAATGCAATTCTCTTAGATATCTATACTCTGCCATTGATTTTTTGACACGTGCCCCTCCCATCTAAATCTTGTTGCAATCTTAATCTATTTAAGGATTCCCAAGATGTGGAGAAAGGGCTTGTATTTTGAAGTCTTATGCAAGATAGCATTTTTGAGATCTCAGGAGTTGTTCACGTCTTTCTTGGCACATCACTTTATTTTTATAGTCAATTGGATGAATCTTGTTCAAGGACCTTTGAAATTTAAATGAAGGAACAATCCTAGAAACCTTATTGTGTCTTCTTGTGGATTAAGTTTTTATGAGTTGATAGAATTTCTTGATATTTTTCCTATTTGAATCCCTAGATTCCATCTCAATTTTTAACTACAAGTGGGATTTGATTATTCATATAGGTAACAAGTTAAGCTACTCTGTTTCCATTCAAGTTGGTGATATTGTGAATGTTAGCATTCCCTTTAACATCTTGCCTAGATTGCATTCTTCTTGTGAAGTATTTATATATGAATGATTCTTTGCAATGTTGAGTTCTTGTCATCTACTCGGAAGCATTTCATTGAGTTAGACCAGCAATACTATCATCCAACTATTTGGTGTATCACCCCTTTACTTTTTCAATTTTACTCTCTAAGCAATCCTTCTATCCCTTTTCCTTTTCAAGTTTACTTTCCTGTTCGAAGAAGTAAATTAGTGAAACATCAAGAGGAGCCAACCTATAAACTAGAGATTCATTCCCAATTTTGATATTTCCCACTACCTAGGATTTTTTCCACATTACTTGAAGTTGAGTGAGTTAGAATCTAGTTATAGGTGTAACTTTTAGACATAACAATGTCTTCTTGAGGTAGTCCCTTATTATTTAGGAGATTGTAATTCTTGATTTCTTTTAGTGCATTCCTAACCACACTCTTAGAGTCATATATTTTGTATGGGGTAGAAGATAGATTGTAATCTTTTAGATATTCATGGATTTGTTAAATTGACTAAATCCTTTATCTTAAAAAATCTATACAAAAATGTCCCTTTATGTAATTTAGGACCTAAATACTCCTTGTCCATCATGACCAATTGTCATAAAAACTCCATAACCCCCAACCTAAGTGGTATATACTTTGGTAGAAAATATGGGGGTTGTGGGCATGTATATAGTCTTATAACTAAAATATTTTGAAATAAAAAAAATCCCCCCAGTTGTGGTCTAACTTGGCATTATCATTTAACCATGTTGGCCTTAATATCCTTCTCAAAAATTTAGGGATCCTATCTGATAGAGAACTTAACATGTTCATGACAACATAACTAAAATTATTAAAGAATGAAATAAAAGAAGAATAAGGGTAATATTTGTCCCATACCTAAGTACATAGCTACACTTGAAAGTCTCCATCTAGGTCTAAAGTCTAGTCAATGAAATCAACACTATAGTATCCAATATTCTTGTACAATAGGAGATGCATAACCAATGAATAGTGATGAAACTTAAAGTTTCCAAAATCTCTCCTCTAGGCAATAACAATCTGTTCTTGTAAAAAATGTATGTTAAAAAATCATATTTAATATTTGTGAGTGGATCCTAGATGTTCAAAGTGATGAGGGAAGGCTATCCATACACCATGTATGAGTTATGTGAACCATATATTGTGTTCTTCATATAGTTCTTAAACTTATCAACTGGTAACATCTTATCTACATTCTTGGGAATCTCACTTACTGATTTAAAATCATAAGGAATGTGGTAAATCATCACCTTACAAGTGTAAAAATTTACATTCCTCTCAAACGTCTCTTAGAAGTCTTGAATGTCTATCTCTAGGCTCATCTTTCCTTCAAGTCAGAAAGCCTCTATAAAAGATGTACTATCCAATGTGCACAGAATGCTACCATCCTTCTTGTAGAAAGACTTGGTAGTAGGGTTATATGATGCAATTAGGGATTTTAGTAAATATACATCCACATACACTTTAGGAAAGATGAGCTTCACCAAATTCCTCCTCCATGGATTTGAAGCTAGTGGCTTCTTGAATCTATTGGTGTAAATGAGCATGAATAACTTAGATCCATTTGTATTTGGGAAGATGACATCTTTGGAATATATATAAGGACCACTAACACTATGGTCATTTTCATACTTCTTAGGCTTTCTCTATCTTGTTTTTCACATCTTTGAAGATGACACCTAGACAACTTCCACCTCTTGAGATTGAGCCTCATCACCTCATACTTTTGACATTTTTCTTCTGCAACTAAAACTCTCTACTCCTAAAATTCTCAAGAAAATCTCTACAAATATGAAAAGTCAAGTGCTCTGCAACTCAAGATTTCTTTTGGCTTTGGAAATTAGTACTTTTTTAGTTACATAGAATGTCTTTATGTAAGAATGCACCCCATCAACTTCATTTACTTCATAAATGCTTACATGTAAAAGGATTCAAATTTTAAAATAGGAGTTTCATTTCAAAAATTCAGTCATGTTACCATCTAGCCTAGCTTTCTTATTTTATGCCAAAAATTTTGATTGGTCTAAACCCTTGTCCTTTTCATATTTTTGCAATTTCTTTTCATCCATATTTTGTCTTTTAGGGTTATGCTCTTATGCTCAATTGATTTTTCCTTTTATCATAAGCTCACAAGATTAACTATTGGAGACCTTTTTTCTTACACTTAGTAGCTTGCTGGATAATTAGAGCCTTTAAGTATTACATTTCCTTTTAACTACAAACTCACACTCAACTATCAGTAACCTTTTTCATAAAATCATAGCCTCCTTGAAATAGACCTCCTCTCTTATACTAACCTTTACTTGTATCATCATAAATCCCTTTGAACCATAAGTATTTTGAATTACAAACATACACTTAACCTTCATTGCATAAGATTGGGAGGAATTTTTACCTTTGAGGAATAAGCTTATAGATCTATGCCCAACACTTAGAACATATGTTTATGAAACATTCTAACTTTTAACAAATATTCTTAGAATCTTACAATTACAACCTTAAGTGTAAGATTATAATACCTGGAAGACTCTTTTATGATGGTATGCTCACATCTAATCATGAGATCAGAAGGGCATATGGAATATTCTTATTTGATTTATGCACTCCTGCTAGGACATAAGACTTGGGATAATTAAAATCAAACCTTGGATACAATTTTTTGACTAAGTCTTCAAATGCTGAAAACATTTTCAATATAACCTTGGGTCATGAAGGATGACTTTAAAAAACTTACCCCACCTAGGGAACATGTCAAAATCTAGGGTATTTCTATGAAAACCTCTGCAAAAAAGACATGCAAACCCTAATCTCATACATTTCACTGCGATTTTCACATTAATTTCTCAAAATTTTAGAATTGTGAAAATACATGACATCAATGGATAAGATGAAAAGAAGGGGTACAAAGAGAGAAAGATAGTTTTTGATAGAGAGAAGGAGAGAGTGATTACTGGAGAGAAAGTAGGGGATAAGATGTATAGAAAGGGGTAGGAAGATTTCTTAAGGATAGGATGGAGAGAAAGAGAATATGGGATAAAAATATGTTAGCATGAATGCTAATTTACTTTGGAGGAGTATTTTAAGAATTAGAGAGTATTGACATGTTGCATTCATGACTGTGTTTGTCATTGATGCCAACATAGCACAGTCTCTATAAAGTTTGGCTGAGTAGCAAACATAGATCTTGATGGTATAGAAAATGATTTGATTGTTTGGTGATGCATAGTTATGGACATGTTCAATACAATGTCTTGATTACATGGTCAAGTGTGTAGAGTCAAAGTTGAAGACACATACCTAATTTATAGAGATCAATTTAGAGACAAGTATTGGGAAAGTAGTTCCTGATGTTTTTTAGCTATCTTACATCTAAGATGTAATGAAGAGATGTATAGTTAAGAAATGACAGAGGATAGTCAACTGATGATATTAGCAAGTGTGCAAGCCCTAACATCACTCATGTGAAGTTTTATATATATTGTGAGCTGACAGTCCTATTCTAAAATTATCTTATTATAATTAATTAAGAAAGCCTCAAGGTTGACTCAAGAAATTATTATGAAGATATGGTATAAAGGAAAGATGTTTTCCTTGATTGTGATGTTTGTTGAAGTATTGTGATTGTTTTATGAAGTGAAAAGAGAGAAAATGAACATAATGCTTATTGAATGGGTATAAGTAATCCAAGGGATTATTGGATGAGAGATTTGTGATCTAGTTACAAGATCACAAGGAGCAGAGGTCTGGTTGATAGGAAAAATAAAGTGGAACGTACAATACAGTACCATTCTAATATTCTACAAGGAATAATACAAAGATCATTTAGATAGTGGGTCCAACTATCTTCCACAACTCATAATAGGGTTGGCATAAATCCTAATAGGGTTGGAATATCCTAATAGGGATTCAAAGTCTCCTAATAGGGACTCATATGTATTGAATGTATTCATTGACTCCTAACAAGGTCCATCCTCTAAAAAGGAAAATTTATATTAGTACATGATCTTGTGGGTACCATCCCCACTAGGGTTTTCCCTCTGATCAAGGGTTTCCCTAGTTAACATATCTAGTGTTACTGTGTATGAGCATATTATTGTGGTTTCTATTTATATTACTCATATGGTTCTTTTTTTTTTAAGGTTGATAATTGCAAAAAAAGCTAGATTACTGATTCACCACCCCTCTCAATTATATTAGTGGACTATATATTCTAACAATTGGTATCAGAGCATCAAGTCCTTGAAGAATAAGTTTAACAGCTTTGGGATATTGATGGTGAAACTTATTAGAAAGGACAATCATAGATTTTATGGGGCCAACTATGATAGTTGGAAGGAGAAGATGAAGATCACCTATTGTGCATGGGTCTAGGATATTAAATCTTTACAAAGGGTAATAAAACAATTGTTGAAGAAGAAAATATTGAAGGATGCATTAAAGAAGTGAGAAATCGATTCATGTGTAACATGAGGGCAAGAGAAGATCTAATAAAAACTCTTCTAGAGAATAAATACAGTTAGGTAAATTCACTTGTAACATCTTATGAAATTTTGAAAGCGTTAGAATCTAATTTTGAAGGTGATGATAATGCATAGGGAATGAGATTATAGAATTGGATATGTGCATTTAAAGACGCTAAAATGATGGAAGATGAATCTGTAAGAAGTTATATTAGAAAAATATCAAAAATTGTTGTAAAAATTTGGTCTCATTGGGAACCAAGGAATATGGTGAAGTTATATGGAAGATCTTGAAAATTTTAACACCACCATTGAAGCTAGTAGCTTAGATCATTCAACTAGTAATGCCCTACACTAAGGATTTTACAATAGCTTTTAGTGCCTTGAACACTCAACCTAATTTGACAAGGAGTACAAGAACACATGGAGATTGTTCTGATAGAAAAAAATCAGATGAAGAGAACAAGATTGAGGAAGGTATAGCCCTTCTTGTGAGAAGAGAAAAAGATGGTAAGAAAATATTTAAATGTTGGACTTGTAAAAAATTTGGTCATTATGCATCTAAATGTCTTAAAAGAGAGAAAAAGTATAAGGGAAAGTTCAAGCCTAGAAGGGATAGATATAGAAACTATTTATATGCAAATGAAGATGAAGAATCTGATGAAAAATGTCAAAGTGAAAGTGATGATGAATTGAGATTTGTGGCTATCAAGGAAGATGATCTTAAGAGAGAAATTAGAGATGAAAGAGCTCTAATTTCCTAAGTGGAAAAGAAATTTGATTGGATAATTGAAAATGGTTGTTTATATCACATGGATGGTGATATGAATAAGTTTGACTCAAAAATCACACAATCAAATCCTGATAGCAATATCAAAATTTTACTTGCTATGGAAATTATCTCCCACTTATCAATGAATAAGTTTGTTAAATTCAAGAATCATGATGGGGCTATTGTTAGAGTTGGTAATAATGAAACCTATCATATAATAGGAATTGGATCCATTAATCTTGATGGTAAAACTAACACTGATGATGTTTATTTTTTTGATGGATTGAAGATTAACTTGTTGAGTGTTCGATAATTGGAGGACAAGGGTTATTTGTTGTAGTTCACTAAGAAGACCTACATTATCAAAGATATAGATGGTAAGATGATTGGAAATGGTGCTGGATCTAGAGGTAATGTATTTTAGTTGAATCCTACTGAAATGACATGTTTGGGAGCTAAAGTGGATAACCATTGATTGTGGCATATAAGATTCTATCACATAAACTTTGATAATATTGTGAAAGTTAGTAGCACTTTTGTAGTTAGAGACTTGTCTAAGATTACCAAGCCTACTAATGTTGTGTGTAAGGAATGCATTTTCGTTAAGTAGAAGAAAGTATCATTTCCTAGCAAGAATTTCACTACCATAGAGAAGCTAGAGATCATTCACACTGATCTAAATGGCCCTTCTATAACAAGAGGATTTTATGGTGAATGGTATTTAATGAATTTTTGTTGATGATTTCACTACAATGATGTGGGTAGCATTTCTAATAAAGAAATCCAAAGCTTTTGACAAGTTTAAGATATTTAAGAATAGAGTTGAGAATGAATATGGTGTTAAGATAAAGTGTTTGAGATTTAATAGAGGAGGAGAATTTACCTCTAGAGAGTTTAACATATTTTGTGAAGAGAATGAAATCAAAAGGAAACTATTTGAACCCATAACACCTCAGTAGAATGAGATTGCTAAAAGAAGGAATAAGTTAGTAGTAGAAGAAGTAAGAGCGATGTTGTTTAAGAATGATGTTTCTAAGACATTTTGGAGAGAAGAAGTCAATACAACAATATATAGTTTGAATAGAGTTCATATCAGAAAAGGTATGAACAAGACACCTTATGAACTATGGTTTGGTCATTCACCATCAGTTGAGTATTTTAGAATACTTGAGAGAAATTGTTATGTTAAGAGAGATGATGACATTGGTAAGTTTGATCCAAGAAGTGATGAATATATATTTCTTGGTTATTTCATTAAAAAGTAAGGCTTACAAATGTTTCAACTATAGAACTAAGAAAATTGTTGAATGTACTAATGTAAGGATAGATGAAAAGTTTAGAAGTAAGATAAAGATGGTAGATTATAATTTAGATGAAGAAGAAGATAATTCTATAATTGTTAGACAAAATGCTAGATTTTTCTTTGAGACTAACAATGATTTGTAGAATGATGTGCTAACTATTGAGCAAAGAGGATGATGGGACTCAAAATTGCATCCCTGTTTCAAGAACTATTCTAAGCTTTTGAGTCATTTTGAGCCCCTATACAATGATTTAATGCATGTGTACCAGACTATCCTTTAGAGTCCTAAGAGGTGTTTTATGTTTCAAAAAAATTGCATTTCTTGATGATAAATTGCTATTCTGAGTCATTTTGTGATGTTTTATTTTGAGTAATGTTCAGATCTATATTTTTGCTGAAGTGTTAAACAACAATAACAAGCCTAGTTTTCAATTGAATATCTTGCACCTAGTAATGTTTCATGACTCACCACTTTGGAAGTGTTTAATATGAATATATGAGAATCAATGTTTCATATTTCAAGTCATTTTGATGTATTTTAATTAGATCTTGAATCACTCAAATTTGATTCTTTACTATTGTCATGTTGATGTAAATTGTTCAGAATTCTAGGAGGCCCTGTTTGATCAGCTATAACTTTGACGTAGTTGACCTAAATGAGAAAATTCCTTTTTTATTATGTTTTAGAGGTCAAAAAATTTCTATTTTTCTTAATTGAGCCTATGAAAAATTGGTTTGATTAGTTTCCCAATGCGATTCAAAATGTAATTTGTGAAATTTTACTTGTGTCAAGAAATGCAAATTAATCAGTACCTGTGTTTAGGATGTCATAACTCCAAATCTATGATTGTCTAAACCAAATGGACTATACCATTGTGTTCTACTCTAAAAATACTTTAAGTGAGCTATTTTTCAAGTCTTGACTAATTTTTTGGCACACTTTCCCAGGTCCATTCCATTTGCAAAAAACATTTCACTGCCACTGTTCCCAATTCTACAAATCCAAGTACCTCACTTTTCATGCTTTCCAAATGTGCCTAGTTATTCATCATGAACCCAAATCACAAAATTATACTCTCTTCATGATTGTGAACTAGTACCCTAGTTTTCAAGTCCTCAAGTGCCCATTTGACCTATTTCCAAAGCCAAAACAAAGCACATTTTATGGTTTTCTAGCATGGTTGTTTGCAAGAAATTTCATGAAGGAAACTTTGATGGTCAATATATTTTGACCCATGTGTTTTCATAACATAAGATCTAAAAAGCTAAGAGAATTTGCACCGGAGAATTAGTGTGTCAGATCCCAAGGCTTGGTAAGGCGTTTCTATCAATTTTTAAGGCCAGTTAGAGGACTTCTTGGCATAAATTTCATAGTTTGTAGGAAAGGTTAAAAATAATTTTTAAGGTTTGAGTAAGTGATGCAAATTAATTTCAGTCAATGAGGTAGGATCATGGATCAATTTGATAGTCCAGTCATTTCAAAACAATTTTCTTTAGCTAGATCCACTTTGGGGGACACCTAATTCTACCTGACAGACAAGTTTGGGGGCATGAATGATATATTTGTTAGAATCATAATATCATTAATTTTTCTTTTATTTTAATTTGCATGTGTCATTGTGAAAAATTAGGTGACATATGTGGTTATATACACATGATGAAAAATAAGGAAAGAATTTCAAAACATCAAGAAGTTCACAATTCTCACATGGGTTAATTTTTCTTTCTAAAGCATTTCTCATTGTTGATTTAAAGCTATAAATCCTTTTGGTACATATGATTTTCAATTTGGACACATGGTTTGGTTTTATCTACGCTTTCTTGTTGTGGAAGGAATTTTTTTCATCAGAATATGTATACTCCCAAATTGTGAGGTTGCCAAATGAAATCTATGACTAGGGTTACATCAATGAGTGAGCTACCCATCCATTGGAACAAAATTATAGACTAACCATGAGCTCCTCAAAATGCACAAAGAAAAATAAATCTGAGAGATCTACATTTGAATGTTGTCCAAGGAATATGTATGGAATTTGGGGCAAGTCTTCATGGAGGCTAGATCTAGCTATGATAGTATGTGCACAAGGGTCAATGTGTGTCAAGTGACCTATGATCCCTATTAAGGTGATAAATCAATCACACTTAAAGAAATTTAAGGGTTTTATTTTCTACAAATGATGAGTTGCATACTATAATTATGCATGGAAAATTTGGGATGAGCATACCACCTTCATGTGATTTAATGATGTGATGGAATGGTTTTGTCTCCACTTTTGTTATTGATGTTTCTACTGATACTACCACTGGTGATGCTAGGCATGCTATTGTAGGTTGTGTTTCTAAAGGAAACTACCATGGGATGCAAAATCTATGAGAGGTGTGTGCTAGGAAAGGAGCTCAGTAGGGGTGAGTTTGACATTACATACCTTTGCACTAATGAGGAGATAGATGAGCAGTTGGCTTGTAATTCCAACTCTAAGCTAAAGCTTAGAACTACTATGGACATTGAGGATGTGAGGAGGGAGACAACTATTATGACAAAGCCATTAATGAAACCTCAAAACATGAAGGACCTCATATTCATTATGGCCTTCACAAGATTGAACCCAATCAATGCTATATAGATGCCCCACTATAGAGAAAATACACCACTAGAGAAACCATTGAGGTTGAGCTCTTTTTTTGGAAAGTGGCATATTGAAAATATGAGGATCAAGACTATTGTGTGGAAAACAGACAATTTTTTTATCCTACATTGCTACTATTGTAGGACTTTTTAGCCTTTATATGCCCCAATGCATAATACTTAACTCATCTAAAGGAAAAAAGGCTTTTGGAAGCCTAGCCATGTGTGGGGGGCCTACATGCAACAATCAGCTGGCAAAAATCATGACTAAAACCATAATTTTGATAGGAAACCACAAATAATGAAGTAAGGATGATGTCATCTAGCACCATGTGGTGGTCAGGCACATGTTCATGGTGAAAATTGCTTAGTGAGGATGAAATCATGTAGTGGTGCAAAAATAAAAAATGTAATCGGATCACGGGTTCATAGGTAGTAAGTGCTAAGTCAAAAAACTACACTGATTGTGTAAACTGAAGAAAATTGTGCTCATGCAAGCTTAACCATACAGTTAGGAAATAACTACACGATGACATAAAAATGCCAAAGGTAACCACCTTGCCACTTTGCAAGAAGTAAATTTTAATTTAAAAATGTGTCACAACCATGCGAAAAGGCTTATTTCGTAGTTTTGCATGAGTTACCTATGGTTAAGCCAGATTGGTTATGATGTTGCAGAATGCTTGTTTTCACATGGTCATCAGGGTTAAGATTGAGTTGAGGTTAACAATTGTGATGATGCAAAATTGTGACATGTGGCAAGGCATCCAACAGGGCAATGATGAGGTGGGAATGATAGAGTGAATCTGACAAATCAAAGAGCAACATGTGGTGTTCACATGGTGGTCAACTAGGAAGGTTGACTCAGATTGAAAAGGAGGCAAAAGAGATGAAAATCAAAAAATAATATTCTTATTTTGTTTCTCAAAATGTTGAACGTGCTAGTCGCAGTTTGAAAGATTTAAATAATATCAAATTTTTTCTATAGTTTAAACTAAATACTATTTAAAATTTCTCATTTTAATCTCTGAACATGAATTGGGCACTAGATTTTGAAATGAACACCAGAGGGGCTATTTTGATAAAAAGATATAGAGTATAGCATACAGTTGGAATCAAGAAAAGATGAGCTATCTAGATCTGGAATCAAAAAATGCATAGGTATTCACCGATAAAGGCTATAAGAAAAATTATAAAATGGGTGGTGTTCTTAGTAGAAGGAGAAAATTTTATGATTAAGCATCAAAATAAGTTAAAGGGAAAACAATGAAGTTTTTTGATTCTAGATTTGAAGGAAAATGTTTTTAAAAATTATATTTTTCATATAAGGGTCATTTGGTGAGTGTTTTTCCCCTTGATTTAAAATTAGATCTTGCAAATTAGTTAGATGTTTCTATCATTCTTAAGATATTTTCAAAGCATTCTTTAGCAACAAGGCTCAAATATATTTTCAGTTATAGAAAGAGGGTAAAGATAATTTATGCATCAACATATGGAGGTCTTCCAAGTGGACAAATGGCAGCATTTGATCTAATCTAGGAATACTTCATGTCTTTTTAATCTCTTTACTTCTATTTCTTTAGGGGTTGTTGATGTCTGGCTATTTTCTAGACTATTGAGCAAAGCTCTAGTTGTGATCCCACCATTCATGCCCAACATTTCTCTTGTAATGAACAACAAGTAATGAGTACATATAGTTATAGTTTATTCAACAATTTCATAAGTTGTTTTCATGCATCTTATTGTATTTTCTTCAAGGAAATGAATAAAAATGCAATAGAAAGTTAATCTTTAGTTTGATTCTTGTCTCCTATTCATGTTGTTTATAATCTTCTATGATATATGTACAATGTGCATATTGTCTAGTTGCAATATGTTTAGATCATATGTGTTGATACATTTTTCTTATGATTCAAGGATTCATGTAAATGCTTAGTTAATCATCATAGGGTGCAAATTTCATCAAGGGGTACGTTGAGTATGAGATTGAGAGAGATGTAGACATCTGATAAACAAGGTGAATGGATAGATTAGGAAGTCTTGATACATAAAATGTCTCAATGATTTATAGGGATGTATGTCAATGATTTGTGGAATTATCCAATAGATAATGATCAATGTGTTGTGTTGTTCATATCTTGGTTTTTTTGAAATCAATTATAATCAAAATCCTTTTCCCTTTCTATTTAGGAGTTTAAAAGAGTTAGCCCCACTTAGCTTGTCAAATTCATGTGTTATGTCATTAGCTATTTCATATCCATGATTGTTTGTATAAGTGTTAGAAGAATAAGGGTATTATCTTCTTTGTTTCATAGAGCCTATGAATGAATCTAAGGCACACCCACCTAAGTTTCATAGAGCCTAAATTAAAAGAAGGGTTTAGCCTTATAGTTGGCCTTGGTGTCTAAATATGTATGTTGAATATGGGAATTGGCTAGCCCTAGATGTATTCTATTCCGAACACTAGGTTTTTGAAATATGACATTTTGGAACATCAATAAAGGAGAGAATAGATCTGAATTGAGAGAAGAAATAAGAGTTGAGATGTCAACTCCTACCCCTAACAAGAATTTGACAAAGAATCACCCTCTTGATAAGATAATTAGAAGCAAAGAAAAAGGTGTGATGACAAGGAGTAGAGTAAGTGAGGAGATATGTATGATATCTCAAGTTGAACCTATGAGCATAGATGAAGCATGTAAAGATGATCATTTGATTCAAGCAATGAAGGGATAATTGGATTAGATTGTGAAGAATGATACATGGGAGTTAGTTCTTAGACCTAAAGACAAGAATATGATAGGAACCAACTAGGTATTCAAAAGCATGATGAATGAGAAAATAGAAGTTGTGAGAAACTAGGCTTAGACTTGTATGAAAGGGATATTCACAACAAGAAGGCATAGACTATGAGGAAACATATGGACCTATAGCCAAGATGGAAGCATTAAGGATGTTATTGGCATATGCAGTGAATAATAAGTTCAAGGTTTATCAGATGGGCGTTAAATAAGCCTTTCTGAATGGAAAATGTGAAGACGAGGTATATATTGAGCAACCTAAGGGTTTTCCTTTATCAGAAGATAAAGACATGGTATGTAGACTAAAGAAAACTTTATACAATTTGAAAAAAGAACCTAGAACTTGGTATGCAATGTTGGGCAATTATTTGGTAAAACTTGGATTTGGTAAAGGTACAATAGCTAGTAACTTGTATCTGAAAGAAGTTGAAAATAGTTTGTTGATTATTGTAATATTTGTTGATGACATCATTTTTGGAGGTAATGATGAAGCAAGTGATAGGTTTTTTGAAGAGATGAAAAATGAGTTTAAAATGAGCATGATAGGATAAATGAAGTTTTTCCTAGGATTCTAGATTATACAGAACAATGGTGGTATTTTTCTTTCACAATCTAAGTACTTGAAATATTTGTTAAAAAGCTCTAGTTTGGAAAGTTGTAAAATTGTTGGTACACCTATGATAACTGATCACAAGTTATCGAACAAAGATGAGATACCTACAATAGAGAAAAAGAGTACATATCCGTGATTGGAGATTTGTGGTATCTAACTCACACTAGAATAGATATAGAAAATATAGTTGGAATTACAACTAGATATCAAGCTGATCCTAAGGAATATCATTTTACAGTAGTAAAGAGAATATTAAGATATTTGAAAGGGACATCTGACTAGTGGTGGAGCATTCTTTCTTGGAGGAAGATTGGTTTCCTAGTTAAGCAAGATGTGAGATGGCATTTTGCAGAGTATGTTGTAGCAACAAATAATTGTAATCAATTTATGTGAATGAGGCAGATGTTGGAGGATATCAGATTTGATTTTGAAGAACCTATTATCATTTACTATTATAACACAAGTATAGTAAGCATGTCTAAGAATCTTGTATTGTGTTATAAGACTAAGCATATATCTATTAAGTATCATGTGATGAGAGAGAAAGTAGTAGAAAAAGAGATCAGATTGGAGTATGTGAGTACTAAAGATTAGATTGTAGATATCTTTAGAAAGTCTTTGTTCAAAGATACATTTGAGTACTTGAGAGGTATGCTTGGGGTTATGTCCTTGCCTACTTCTAAGTAGATGATGTAGAGAGTGCATTAGTCTAGTGGTATAGAGCACTATTGTTAACCTAGACTAGATGATGATGCTTCCTATATGGGGGAGAATCTCCAATGATTTGATTCACTAAGGACTCTTGGTATTTGGCATTGAATAGTGTCTTTGGAAACTTGAGCTAGTTGAAGACTTGGATTAATATATTAGCAATTGGTATGTTGTAACATTGAGATTGAGATTCTTGACATTGATCTCAATGGGGGAGAATATGCATGAAAAAAACATCTCCTAAGGTATAGGGGAGAACATCTCCTAAGGCATGGAGGAGAGATATATCTTTAGGGAGATTTATAAAGATTCATGAAAGGAAGCAAGAATATGCACCTAATATATTTTGAATTCTTTACTGTGAAGTAAATAATTGTTGTCTAAGGAGTATGCACCTATTGTGCACCTGTTGTTTTAAGAGTCCTTTTAGCATGTCAACAATTGATGTTGGTTAGCAACAAAAACAACATAATTTTTGGTAGTCATCGAACTTAGATGTTTTTCATCTATGTTGCCATTAATATCAAAGGGGGAGATTGTTAGCATGAATGCTGATGATACTACTTTGGAGGAGTATTTGAAGTATTGGAGAGTATTGACATGTTGCATTCATGACTATGTTTGTCATTGATGTCAATAGAAAACAATCTCTGTAAAGACTAGCTAAGTAGTAGACAAAGATCTTGATGGTATGGACAATGGTTTGATTTTCTAGTGATGCATAGTTATGAACATGTTTAGTTAGTGTCCTGATGACATGGTCAAGTGTGCAAAGTTGAATTGAAAGATGTATGGAATTTGTACTTGATTTATAAAGAGAGGATTAGAGACATAGTATTAAGCAAGTAGTTCTTGATATTTGTTGGATATCTTACATCTGAGATTTAATGAAGATATGCATAGTCAAGCAGTGATAGAGGATAGTTAGCTGATGATGTTACTGAGTGTGTAAACACTAGTATCGCTCATGTGAAGTTTTGTATGGACTGTGAGTAAAAAATACTATTGTAATTGTAATTAATGAATTATCTTATTATAATTAATTGGGAAAGCCTTAAGACCAACTCAAGGAATTATTATGAAGATATGGTATAAAGGAAAGACATTTTCCTTTATTGTAATGTGTGTTGAAGTATTGTGACCATTGTATAAAGTGCAAAGTCTGAAAAGGAGAAGGGTTCTTACTGAATGCATGTAAGTGATCCAAGAGATTATTGGATGTGAGATTTATGATCTGGTTACAAGATTAGAAGGAGAAAAAGTTTGATTGATAGGATAGAGAAAGAGGAAGGAACAATACAGTACGATTCTATTATTCTGCAAGGAATAATATAGAGATTATTTGGATAATGAGTTCATTGGTCTTGCCCTTGAAGCTATTTGGGAAATGGGTCTAGCTAATTTCCAAAACTCCTAATAGGGTTGGAACTTCCTAACAGAGATTCAAAGTCTCCTAATAGGGACTCATATGTATTGAATGTATTCATTGACTCCTAACAGGGTCCATCCTCTAACAAGGAATATTTATATTAGCACATCATCTTGTGGGTACCATCCCCAATGGGGTTTTTCCTTCAATCAAGGGTTTCCCTAGTTAATATATGTAGTATTATTGTGTATGAGTATATTGTTGTCATTTCAATTTATGTTACTCATATGGCTATCTTTGTTTAAGGTTGATAATTGTGATAATAGTTTGATAACTAATTCACCCCCCACTCTCAGTTATATCAGTGGACTATATATTCTAACAAAAAAATTCTTAAGGATATGATGGAGTAAAAGGGAGTATGGGATAGGAATATAGAGAGGCTTAAATAGGATAGAAAGAGAGTGAGAGAGAGAGAGGGATAGGAAGAGAGAGAGAGGTATAGGTAGGATGGAGAGAGAGTGAGAGAGAATGAGGTAGGAAGAAATAGAAGGATATATAGGATGGAGAAAGAGAGTGAGAGAGAATGATATAGGATGGAGAGAGAAGGGGGTAGGAAGAACTATAGGGGATAGGATAGAAAGGAAGGGATATAAAATATGTACTTACATAGCATGATCACACTAGAGTGCCAACATGCTATGTAAATACACAAAAAGTTCTCAAACAACTATGTGAATGTTGAGACAGACACACATTGTCCATTTTGCATTCTTTTATGATCTATTTTTACAATAGAAACATGGGTTTCATAGTATTAGAAGTCAAAAAAGATTATCCTTGGTGTTGGAAGTACCAAAATCAACCATTTTCTACACTATTTTAGATATTAATCAACATTGCATCTATTTGAGGTTAGTGGAGTACTTTTAAAATGTATATTGTGATTATAGAGACAAATTGTATTCTAATTTGGCAAGTTGTAATATATTGTATTCATATATATCAGTGTAATTTGTATGTTTGGATGATTTGATGTTCAAAATTTCATAATCCATATATTTGAATGATTTGACATGTAGACATCATCATCATGCACATGAAGAAACAATAAATTCAAACACTGGAAGAGAAAGAGAGGGATTTGGCAATTAAAAGGGGAAAACAAACAATACTACATGAACATATAAAATTGGAATCAATTAATGAAAATATGGCTTTGGAAGAGGAACAAGAACCACCAAGAGAAAGAAACAAAGATATAGAATTATAAAGACAAAGTGAACTATTGTGCTTCAACAACACACACCCCATTTTGAGTCGCAAAATGGGACCCCCTAGTTTCAAAAAACTTGTTTGAGGTACCCAATAAGGAACCTCAGTTAGTTAGGTCCCTCCTCTAGGTCTAGGTAAAACCCCAATTTTAGATCAAGTAGTATTAGGTAGTCTAATGGGGTGAAGAATCATGTTTTAAACCTTTTTAGTGCATCGAGTGCACATATGTGCACATGCATACATGCACATGTGCACTAAGTGCATAGATGTACACTTTACCTCTCTTCGAGGATGAAAACATGTGTATGTGCACACCCTCAGATGTGTGCACTAAGGAGGTGAGGGCCTATAAATATCCACCTTCCCCTTTCTTCTCCTCACTTTATTATCTACTCCCCCTCAAGTTACACACCTTCACACCCCTTCTAGTTGTGTATCTCCAAGGTTCTTCTTGTCTACTAACCAAAACCTCCGAAAAAAAGAGGTAAAAAACTAACTTTAGAGGTGTGCACATGTGCATGTACACACCCTCATAATATGCATAGGTGCACACATAAATATAGCACATGTGCACCTTGCATAGGTGCACAAGGTGCACAACTACACACATTGCATTCCAAGTGAAAAATGCAAGCACACTAGCACAACAGTGTAGGTATGTTGGTGTGCATATCAAACATTTGTAGCAGTCTAGGTCAATTTTTTGTCATTATGACTATTTTTTCTCATTTTTTTATCAACCTAGATACTAGTTGAATCCCATTAGGGTCTTATTACATTAAGATACTATTTTTTCCTCTTTTTGTGTAGACACAATGGCATCATCATGGTCTTCCATGGTAGCACAGATGACACCAAAACTAGTAGCATTCAAATACTAAGGAGTCCTTTAGAAACCCTGATTCCAAGACAAACATGTAGAGATTCAGGACATAGAATTGGGACATATTGACTAGAATTCTTTGCTGACCCTCTACAAAAAATTAAGAGAAAGATAAAAAAATGGTGTCAACCCCAATCTGGAGTATAATAGTAAATGGCACTCCATACCTTACATCAATACAATCTGTTTGAGTTGATTTTGACACTGGCTCAACACTATGTGCTAGTAGAGAAGGTCATGAAAAGTGTGATAGGAGAGATAGTACTCGACCTCAGGCCACAAAACATTGAGAAGGTTTTCCACCTCTCTAGGGTAGACCAATACCTTCATATATCTTATGAAGTGTGGAGATAGATGGTATAGGGAGGATGGAGTAGAGGACAAGGAGTTGGTATAATCTAAGTGCCTAATTGATAAGACACCCTTGGGATGGAGAACAAGAAAGGTTAACATGAAATGGGGATAAATTATTGATGATAATGACTACTCAATAGTTCTCTTTAGTAGAGCCATGGGCCTTTCTATGACATCTCAGTTAGAGACATGGATGGTACACTTCTTGAAACCATTAGAATAACAAAGATTCTAATTGATTGGGCCACTATCTTAAGTGACAATTTGGATGAGAAACTAATCACAGTGAAAAATGATCTCCACTTTTACATGACTTCTTACATGATATATTTATTGGCAGCCAAGACCAACTACTTCCCAAGGTTGTATAGAAAGGGAAGCATGCAAACTACAAAATTTTGGTGCTATGTTGTGTATCTATAGCTTGTGAAGAAGAATCTCCCACTACAAAGTGTGGAATACATGGTGGTAAATGATAGTTTCAAAATTTTCATCATTAGGTTTATTGAAGGTGACTATGCCAAGATGATGTTAGTGTTAGAAATAGGGATTGTTGGGTGGGGGGGGAAGCGGGGAGGGGGGTGAATCAGTAATCTACAAACTTTAGTAGTCACCAACTAGATATTATTACTTACTTGAAATCATGCATAACAAAACAATAAAGTAATTCTAAATAGTAAAAACATAAATGCACAAAGATAACTCATAACACCATATTTTGTTAACTAGGGAAACCCTAGCCAAGGGAAAACCCCAGTGGGGATGATACCCACTAGATAATATACTGATATATAAGTTTCTTGTTAGAGGATGGACCCTGTTAGGAGTCAATGAGTAAACTCAATATAAGAAGTCCTTTTAGGAGACTTTGAATCCATGTAAGGAGATTCCAAATCTATTAGTAGTTGTAGTATAATGTATGCAAGAAGAGCACACTGCCCAAACATGCAATTTCAACTACAAGAAGAGCTCACTACTCAAACAAGTAATCTACTATTATTTTCCTTCCTTAACTAATCTTTGATCTTTAGCTCAATCTTTGATCACCAAATAAAAAATTTCATATATCACTTTCACAAAAGTTTTCTCACTTCACAATCTTACAAGATAACACTTCACTCATACAATACACCAAGATTGCACACCTTCTTATCACAAGAAGTTCTTTGCATAAATACCATGACTTTACATAAAATACTATTGGGTCAACTAAGACCACAATTCACTTTTCCAAGTTAGAGTAAACATCTAGGATCTTGTCCCTAATTGGACAAGTAATTGTTTTGTAAACAATACAATTCTTTCCTTCAATTCTGCTATCTTGCTTCATCAAAACATGACTAACTCTATTCTGTATAGTCTGTACAAACTTTTAAGGTTATACACATCATCATTAACATGTATAAAATCTCCATGCAACTTCTCTTGTCATAATATGATGTCTGCAACATGTTATAAACAAAACAATACACTATTGCAAACCAAATTCTATACTTAGTCAATTTTCTAATTACCAAACACTAAGTATCTTTATTTTTGAGGTTTCATGTCAACAAGTACATCATGGTTTTTTGTTAATGAAAAAAATTACATATCACTATTAGCCAATTTTCAACAACCTCCCCCTTTGGCATTGATGGCAATAAAATAGGGAAAATTGGCTAAGTGACAAAAACAAAAGTAAATAACACCTTACATCTATTACAACTTGTTCAACTTTACATATATGCTCCCCCTTACAATATACTTTACACTTTTACAATTTTCACATGCATCTCTCCCAAAAATATCATGTATACAATTTTCACATGAATCTCTCCCCCTTTGACATCAATGACAAAGGTCAAAATGTCAAGATTCTATCCAAAAATTGTCAAAACTACTATCCTTCCTTATGCTGAAATAATCTTCATACAATCATCAAAAATAGTCTTCAAATTGTCCATACCTTTGCTCCATGTCTCCTTGGTAGACTCAGTTGATGTGAGAATTTCACATAATGCATATGATGCAATCTCAATTGCATTGATATCTAAATACAAAAAGTTTGTATATATGTCCTTGTCCTTGACACATTCCTCTAACTGCTTCTCAATCAAAGATGACTTTAGAGCAATGGGTTCTCTAAAATTAGATGTTCTTCAATATTCATTCTTTTCAAAGTTCCTATTTCTTGATATTTATATGAACAATTGCAACTTGACTCTCAATATCATCAACTTTGCTAGATGGGTGTTGGATCTAGCTAGATAAAGCCTCTAGCTCATTCATCTTTGCCTCTATCTGACTATCCAAGTCTTTAGTTAGTTTGTATGATAAAGTAAACTTAACATAAAAAGCTTTCCCTTCCTATTGACATTTATGAAATTCTTTTATGCACGTATCAAGATTAACTAAGTCGTTCTTCATATTCTGGCAGATGGTGCTAAACGAGTTAGCATCATGGGAAATTTGAGCCTTCACCTCTACAATATTCAACAAGTTTGTGAACACTTCATCAAAATAATTGATCACTTCTTGTGCTCTCTATTTAAGATATGAATTAGTATGTTGTACTGAAAACATAATGTACAATCTATCAGTCACTTCCATTAGTGTCCTTTGTAAACTCTTCACTATTTTATTCTTCTATAAAAGTTTAGATAAGAATGAAATCAAATCTATTTGATCATCATCGTCAGTAGCCAAACTTGCAAGAGAGGGTGGAGTAGATGAACTAGATGGTTTACTCTCATCCTCCCTCTATTTCTTTCCTACTTATTATAAGTTCTCCTCTCTTCCTCTTCTTTCCTTTCTTTTTCCTCTCTTTCTTTCTTCTCTTCTAATCTTTTCCTCTCTTCTTCCTCTATTTTCTTTTTCTTCTCTTCTTCTGCAATCCTTTTCTTGTCTTCATCTTCCTTTCTTTTCCTATCTTCCTCTAGAAAATGTTGCTTGGCTTCTTCTATCTTCCTCTTTTTCAACTTCTAATAGCCTCTTTTCTTCCTTAATTTGCCTTAACTTATCCTGAATATCTTCAATATCTAGTACATTTGGTTTGGAACCACCAAATGGATTGGTATCATAAATGTTAAGAGCAACATTGGTTTGATCAATTTTCTTAGTGTCACCACTTACTGACACTTTAGAGGTTCTAGGAGATGGAGGAGATGCTATTTTTGACAACATCTTACTAATAGTTGTAGCTGTCTCCTTTCTCAACTTATCCCTCTCACCAACCATAAATAAGAATGGCCTCAATTTATTTCTCAAGTATGGTGCGAGATTATTTAGAAATCTCTTAATTTCTTCTTCATCATCAGTCTTGCAATTAGTCCTTAGCATAGACTTTCAAAGTTCAAGGTCTTATTCTTTTGTTGGAGTCTTCTCTTCTATGAGTCTCTCATAGACTTTTTGGTTCACTACTCCTTTGATATCCTTTATAAATAGATCGTTTGCAATGATATGTATCATAGTAGATATATCAATCCGATGCTTCTCAAAATTATTATATTCATCATAAATTTTTTTCATTTGAACAAAGTTTCCCTCATTTGTAATAGTTGTGTTTATCTTCCTAATCTTTAGCTGCCATGGTTGTTGAGCTTTTCCTATTGCTAGGTTAGGTGGAGTCACCTTTTCTACTTGCTTGGTTTCTTGTTCCTCATCATCTTCATCACTTGACTCAATTGTCAACAATGTTTTCTACCTCTTACTAGGTCTTGTAGCCATTCGTTTGACTCTCTTAGTCTTTGTAGATGTTGCTTCCACCAATCTCTTTGATTTACTTTTCTGCTCACTTGGCTAGACATTGAATAGTGTTGCATATGGAATACTTTTTCTTGAAGTTGTACTAGCAATAGATACTATCAAGGGTTGTATGTTCAATACACATTGCTTCATTTTTTGTCTCATAGCCTTAGATTCACACTCTATCATACCAGCCTCAGATAGTGCCTTCTTCATGATTGACTCAACCTTCTTGTGAGATGACTTCTCCAAGGTTGCTTGATGAACATGCTATGTAATCTCATCAAATGTGCCAAATCTGTATTATGCTTTGTCTTTCTTAGAATTTAACAACAAATCAATGTAACCAATTGCAACATCATCACTCAACTTATAGCTCAAAGGATCTAAAAATGTCTCTTGAGGTTCCACTACTTGAATGTAAGTGTGATCTGTATAAACTAGAATACATATATCCTCCTTGAATCTATCCACACTTGTAGGTGAAATCCTAAATCTTTGTTTCATCCCATTTTGAAAAGATTTCATAATCAAATTACCACTATCCAATATCTTGTCTACAGGTTGTATTTTGCATACCTTTGAAATCTTCTCCATAGTGTATCTGTCACTACTCATTATATCTATTACTGATAAGTAGGGAAATCTCTAAAATACATGAAAGAATATGTGATTTATCAATGGTTGGAAACTAAATACACCATTTTTGGTTCTCTTAATCTTTTAAAGCTTTTCCAAGAGTTGCATTCTTAGTATTTCACTCAGATTTACTTGTTCTTTCTCAACACATATCTTAAAAGCTACATAAATAAATCCTACTGAAAGTTCATCTATCTTAGAACTTGCACAAACTGAATAAGAAAAAATTCTACTAGGAAATCTCACATCATCTTGCTTGATGGAGCTTGTTAGCCTTGTTTTTCACCCTTTATATTTTGTCACACCCTATAGTGAAAAATCCTAGCTTTGTTTTTAAATTTTGTGAAATTTGTTAAATCCTAGGTGAAATCTTTCAAATTTGTCATGTCCCCTTTTCAAATAATTAAAAAGGAAAATCTTTGCTAAGGCAGGCAAGCCCAAGAAAGTGAAGTTTCGGAAAAAAGAGGGTTAATCTTTGGAAACTGTTGGACTAATAAATGAAAATTAATATTAAAATAAGTTTCATTAACCTCTCTTGGACGTGAGTTACAGTTATGCCCTCTTTTAAGGGGCTTGGAGGCATTTTGGGCTCATTCCAGAACTTGATTTTTGCTCATTCTTTGTTATTCTTCAGAGGCTGCCAAACCTGTGGAGAAGGAGACCCAAGAACGGGAGTTTGCAGGTTTCCAGGGAGACCGAAGAACGAGAGTTTGCAGGTTTCTAGGAAGGCTAAGGATGGGAGTTTGAAGCCATTCCATGTGCATGCTCATACAGAGTTTGCCTTTGTGCTAAACAGTGCAGATTTGTGAGTTTTCGGGTGTGTTTTTGTATGAGTTTGGTGTTTACAGTTGAGTATTTCATATCAGTTTGGGTTGCTGCTGTATATCAAACTTTAAGCTGTTAAAATAGAGCTGAATATATATATATATTGGGACGTGATTAAACTTCTGAGATAGATTATTAGTGTTTTTGTGGTGTTTCTGGGCATATTTTGTGCTATTTTGGGAGCCCGATGAGCATAGTTTTGGTCCTACATTTTCGAGCTGTTGTGTAAAGGCTATACGGATCTAGAAATGTCAATTTTTAGGCTGTTATGCTGCTGAAATTTCTGTAAAAATTTCAATTTTCAGATTTATTAATAATTTGTGAAGTTGTGAAGCTTTTAGCACTATTTTCAGCATACCCAATTTGGGGTTTCTTGAGGAATTTGGTGGATCTTTGGGATATTAGCTATTTGATTTTAAAGATCTGATTAGAGGTTGGAAATATCATAAAAAACCAGTAAAGGGACATTTTAGTGGTATCAGAGCCATGATCTTGCCAGCCTGAGGGTTTGTAGAAGTTGCAGGTCAGTTTTGACAACTACCCAGATCTTGCATTTCAGTTTTTAGAACTACCCAAATCTTGCATGCCATAATTTATGGTTGCATGTTGCTTCTAATCAGATTCATGTCAAAATTTATGGTTGCATGCTACTTCAAATCATTTTCATGTTAGTTCTTGGTGAATTTGGTGTTTGTAGAAGTTTGCATTTTAGTTTTGACAACTACCCAGATCTTGCATGTCATAATTTGGTGGTTGCATGTTGCTTCTAATTAGTTTCATGTCAAAATCTATGGTTTCATGCTACTTCTAATCATTTTCATGTTAGTTCTTGATGAATTTGGTGGTTGTAGAAGTTTGCATGTCAGTTTTGATAACTACCCAGATCTTGCATGTCAGTTCTGACAACTACCCAGATCTTGCATGTCATAATTTGGTGGTTGCATGTTGCTTCTAATCAGTTGCATGTCCAAATCTATGGTTGCATGCTACTTATAATCATTTGCATGTTAGTTCTTGGTGTTTGAAGAAGTTATATCCTATTGGGGTTACACTCTACTTTATCCATAATGGACAGGTATAGTACAGAGTCTCAGAGGAAACAATCTTGGACAATTGATAGCCAGAGTCAAAACAGTAGAAAGGATGGTTATTTAGACATTCGAGATAAAATTATGAAAATAAGCCATGACATGTCTAAATAGTTGGTTGAGCACCACCGTATAATGAATGACATGTTATCTGACCCAGCTAAGGTGGATAAGTTGACTGGATTTCTATTTCACAAATTTTCTCACAGGACAGATGACACAATTCCCAAGAACTTGCATGAGGAGTTTGATAAACTAGCTGATAGCCAGGTAGAGGTCTTAGATTCTACTCTGCCACAGGAGGTGGTGGGAAAGGATATTACACAGATTGATAGTAACGGTCAACTTGATACTCAAATTGAGACAATTGTTTACAGGTCGTCAAAGGGTGATGCCACAGGTATTCAGGATGGTATAGTTACAACAGGCAGTGACTACAGTGTAGTGGGTTCAAATGATGATTATGAGGATGTTGTTGTGTAGGATGGTGAGATACCTGGTAGAGATGAGCAGACATTGAGCATTCATGACTTTGCTGAGAAAGAGTACCAGACACAGTTAGATGCTTCATCACATGAGGTTGAGGCTGGTAGTACTTCACATGATTTGTCCAGCCAGCTGAGTGTGACTTCATTATCTCATCATGACAGGTATGTGGAGTTAGTTGGTATTGGTCATATTACTCAGGTGAGGAGTTTGCTTGAGTTACCAGTTGATTCTAGTTTATGTATATGGACTCAAGATTGTTATATTGGCATTTGGGATTCAGTTGACTGGAGATCTTTAACACTTTTTGGTAGCAGTGTTTGTTTGGGTGCTATCATGGATTTGATTAGCAGATTACATGGTGTTGTCTTTTCTTGTGCCAGTATCTTGTCTGATGTTGGTATTAGTTTTTATACACCAATGTTGGGCTTTGTTCATATATCCAGTCAGCCATACTTGCTGGAATGTGTTGATGATATTTCATATTTGGCAGTGTGTATAGATGAGTCCCAGGATCATATTGGCATTGATGACATCCAGAAGGATGCAATGGGTAGTTTTGAAGACTTAGTTTCCTTGCATATAGAGGAGTTGGACAGCAATGCTAATGTTTTTGATACTCTGTATGTTGATATGAGCTTTAGATTTGATTCACAGGATATGGATGGTAATACTCTAGAGACTAGTAACTTTGAGGACACTCCTTCAGACAGTGCATCAGAGGAGGTTTGTAGGAGATAGTCAAGCCAGTGCCATCATGTGTCTAATCAGTTGAGAGTTAGTGACCAAGACATTGCTATCACTTGCCAACATTTTGATGCTGCTCATCAGTTGTTAGCAGTTTATGGATGGGGTTCTCCTACTAGTGATGAGCAGGGAGGAAGTTATCTTTCCTTGACAGAGATCCACTCTTTATGGGAGGCTATTCGGATTTTGAGATAGAATTATATGCAATTGGTAGCCAACAGAGATTATCTTATGGAGTGGGGCAGTACAGCATATGATGCATTGTTGGCCAAGGAAGATGAGGTGAGTGATCTTACTGAGCAGCTTGAGGTGACTTCTGAGATTCTTGAGAGTACACAATTGGCTCTCAAGGAGTCACAGTTTCATTTGGCTAAGGTGACCATGGAGTTAGAGCGACTACAGGCTTTACCTAATTCTATACAGTCACAAGCTGTGGTGTTTGGTGATCCGAGGATGTCCATGACCGAGATTGTTAGAGACAGTGGAGATGGGGATGCATCCATCCTTGATACTAACATTGGCATATCAGGTTCATTCCCACTAGAGTCAAGTTCAATTGAGTTGGGTGCTGTAGCAAATTTTTGTGGTGTGCCTGACATGGTGGTGACCTCTAGTACTAATGGCACAAAGACTAGAGATGTTGTATCAAAGACCATGTGTGATGTTGGTGAGCTGATAGTTGGCATGGTTCCTACTAGTAATACTACTCCCTTCGCAATGTCTTCAGAGGTAGTAGTCAGTTCCAACTTGGTTAATGATCAATTGCAGTTAGTTACATCTGGATTGCAGTCTAAGCCACTAACTAAGATTGGTGCATTCTATCGGCATTACACTATGAGGTATGCTCATCTATCTACCTTTGATGACCATGTTGATGAGATGATGATACAAAGATGTACTTTGGTTCCTAGTGCTTATCATCAGTTATGGGATAGTTTGATGCCTTAGGATGAGAGTTGTGATGGGCATGACATGGTGATAGGTCCTGCAATTGACAGGTTGATAATACATGACTTAGAGTAGGAGTTTTGGAGTGATTCTTTAGCAGGTGTTGTTATTGATTCTACTCCTTTGGCTATGACATCTCTTGACTTAGCTGGTGATCAGTCACTGTGGGTTGTATCACTTCTTCATGGTGAGCTGTTGACTAAGGTTGGTTTTTTTTTATCAACATTATATTGCAGGGTATGTACATCAGTTAGCATTTGATCCTTGTGCTGAGGAGTTGATGGCAAAAAAATTTGGTTTGGATTCCATTTCTTACTCTTTATCTGGTAATGTCTTTTCACCATCAGCAGTGTATGGGAGTTATGGTTATGAGATAGTAGTCGATGATTTGCAGAGTTGTGTTGACTGCAGGAGTTGTACAGTGTGTGGATTCTCCATACTTGGTACAGTTTCATTCGAGAGGGTTCACCATTGTTGTAGAGTTGGATTGTACATTCCGTATAGGCCAGTGGGATGTGTTGATGGTATTTACTGTGTTGGTAGTTTGATTTGTCCACTTTACTTGGGTTCTGATGTTCTAAGAGTTTGTGCCTCATGGGTTTTTGATTGTGGTAGTGGTGATTTCAGAGTTTGGTTGAGCTATAATTGTCAATTTGATTATGGATTCCTCTTGGTCATATTGCAGAGGATATTACAGGAGCCTGTGTTAATTGGTAGTAGTATAGTTCATGACTACATTTGGGATCCAGGTGGATTGATTGGTTTATTGTTCAGCCATTGCTTGAGGACAAGCAATGATTGGGAGGGGAGGACTTGTCTTGTCCCCTTTTCAAATAATTAAAAAGGAAAATCTTTGCTAAGGCAGGCAAGCCCAAGAAAGTGAAGTTTCAGAAAAAAGGGGGTTAATCTTTGGAAACCGTTGGACTAATAAATGAAAATTATTATTAAAATAAGTTTCATTAACCTCTCTTGGACGTGAGTTACAGTTATGCCCTCTTTTAAGGGGTTTGGAGGCATTTTGGGCTCATTCCAGAACTTGATTTTTGCTCATTCTTTGTTATTCTTCAGAGGCTGCCAAACCTGTGGAGAAGGAGACCCAAGAACGGGAGTTTGCAGGTTTCCAGGGAGACCCAAGAATGGGAGTTTGCAGGTTTCCAGGAAGGCTAAGGATGGGAGTTTGAAGCCATTCCATGTGCATGCTCATATAGAGTTTGCCTTTGTGCTGAACAGTGCAGATTTGTGAGTTTTCGGGTGTGTTTTTGTATGAGTTTGGTGTTTACAGTTGAGTATTTCATATCAGTTTGGGTTGCTGCTGTATATCAAACTTTAAGCTGTTAAAATAGAGCTGAATATATATATTGGGATGTGATTAAACTTCTGAGATAGATTATTAGTGTTTTTGTGGTGTTTCCGGGCATATTTTGTGCTATTTCGGGAGCCCGATGAGCATAGTTTTGGTCCTACATTTTTGAGCTGTTGTGTAAAGGCTATACGGATATGGAAATATCAATTTTTAGGTTTTTATGCTGCTGAAAGTTCTGTAAAATTTTCCATTTTCAGATTTATTAATAATTTGTGAAGTTGTGAAGCTTTTAACACTATTTTCAGCATACCCGATTTGGGGTTTCTTGAGGAATTTGGTGGATCTTTGGGATATTAGCTATTTGATTTTAAAGATCTAATTAGAGGTTGGAAATATCATACAAAACCAGTAAAGGGACATTTCAAAATTTCATTAACCCTTGTTTGGTTCCCTAGCCCTCAATATAGTGGAAATTAATTTTTAATTAAATTGTGTGGAAAGACTTTATCCTATGTGGTCATTTTTCCCACAATTATTTTATTTACTTTTCACAAAGTAAAACTTTTCATTCTAAGAAATGCACTAAGCATGGTCATTTCCTAAGTATTTGGTGAAATGTTTTAACTGTGGTGGTTTTTTCCTACTAACCATTGATCTTTGGAAAATCAATAGTGGGTGCATGCCTACAAGATGAATTTTCTTGAAGTTTATGTAATACGAGCAAGTGTCTTTTCACCACATAGCATTTCATGATGAACTTTTATTTACTGCATCACAAAAGTTAGAGCTGTCAGTAATGGTCAAAGCACGTTCAAATTTCTAGCATTCTCATTGGTTAGATCGAGGAGTGGGGACAATTTTGGTGTTGCATTTATACATAATTGATCTTGGAAAGATCAACAATGAGCATATTACTACTTCATGAAGATGTGCAGAGTCATAAAGGATGTTGATATAGTGCAAAGGACATAAGATACATACATCATTGATCTTTGGAAGATCAACAGATAACACTTACCCACATTGTGAACAAGCACAAAGTTTAGATGAAGTGGGAAAGTGCCTAGTCGACATGTATCATGTGATGAGGTCATGGGCCCATAGTTTTTAAAGGTCATAATGCAAAATGCATAGTTGGAAACTATTAGAACATGAAAGAAAGAAATAAATCACTCATTGGTTAACTTTTCTAATTGGATTTTAAAAGGGCATGATCTATATACACCATTGATCTTGGTAACATCAATAGGAAATGCATTCCCACAAAACAAAAGTAAAGGAACTTTAGTCAAAGTGGTAAAGTGCCTACATGCCATATGGCAAAGTGGGATTGATCATTGAAGAGATTGTTAAATCATGCTAGGGTGGAAAAGCATGATGATATGGAGCGTAGTGATTGGTAAGATAGTACATATATTTGCTAGGCTGGAAGTGAGTGTACCAGTGGGGCTATAATTTTAAAAGTTATAATTATAAAGTTGTAACAATTTTTTGTAATTGTTGATTTTTTGAAGATTGATGTTCAGTGCTTCACCACTTCATGAAGAGGCCTGGACTTTATAGAATGTGGGAATGTGCCTGTTTGATGCATGGAAAATTTTCTAAAATTTGAACACATCTTTCCTAAGATCAAATCAGGTCATCTAATGCTCCATGATCAATAGATGAAATCTAAAATTCAAAATGTGATATGAAAATTGACTATTAGAAGCATTAATTCTGTTCAGTGCCACTTTGTGTGACCTTAACGCTATAGTAAAATTTGGAATTCACCATTATTGAGCCACAAGATTGTAAAATTCTCATAGCACAAGCATTTTTGAGAGCTAGGCCAATAATTTTTTATGGTTTTTAGTGATTTGCAAAGTGATTTACAGAGACTAAAGAGAAAAAAAGGAGTGAGTAAGTTGTCTAAAAATTCTGAGAATTGAAAAATTGTGGTCATACTAGGGTAAATTAAAAATGCCTCCTCGCACGGATTTTTCTAGGAAAGTAGATTATTTAAAAAAAGTAGTTCATGATGACTTCCTAGAGTAAATGCCTCCATCAGTAAATGAATTAACTAAGGGTAGAGAATTTATTCCAAAAAACCCTAGGTTATTAGTTAGTGAGGGTTTCTATGATAAGGTAAATTACTTGAGGGATGAAAAAGTATCTATGGGAGGCCTAGAACTTTTCAAGAAATGGTTTGTAGAGAGGAAATTAGATACTCCCATAAGTAATATCTGGGAATTTGACATAGCCAAAATAATTTCCCTTGGAGTTTTCTTTGATGGTGACCTATTGGTAGATATGGCAAAGAAATGTAACCCAATTACTAGGGTGGTGAAGAAACATGTAGGGGATAACCTTTTTAGGGTTTCACCCAAACTAATAAGAGAATTATTAAAGATGAACCCTAATCATGATGTTCATGAGAAGATTGATATGGAGGATCTCCAAGCTAGATATGATGCATAAAGGGTATACCTAAGGGGTGAGACATTGTAGTAAAATTTTGTAAAAATTGGATCATTTCCCTTAGTCACACAAAATACTCCCAAGCCCTTATTGAAAAAATATTTTAATCCTAGGGCATAGGATTTATATTTCTCTCTTTGTAAAATTTTTGGTATGGATAAACAAGATAACATCCCAGGCTCTATTGTTCTTATTATTGCTCAAAATTTGTAGTATGGAATGAGCTCAATTCTTGACTTTTCTACATTTTTGGCTAAAGAAATTCACAATGGTCTGATTGGAATAGCTCAGGCTAAGCTTAATAGGCCTTTTTGCTAGTACTTAATGTTAATGTATATTTACCTATATAAGGGAGTTAACTTTTTCTCCAAAGAAATGAAATTAGATTTGGAAAGAGATGGAGAAAGACTCCTGGTTTAATTGCGGAGTATAGACATGACATGGGAGGTCACTAATGCCAATTTTGTTGGATTTAATAGATATTTTGCTTCAAGAATCAGATTGTTGTTGAGAGGGGACAACCCTAGAATACCAAATTCCTTTTAGAATTGATAAGACCTAAAGATCATGCTAAATCACTATTGGTAAGCTACAATTGGGGAGATATCATTCCCAACATCATTTCTAATATTTTTAGAGTTTATGAATTCTTGGAAAAACTCCATGTGTTACCATATCAGGTGCCTTTGAAGGTAGGAATTGTAGAATTATTATGGCAAGTCAAATCACTGGATGAAAGGGATTTGCTAGGAAAATCCAAAGGTACATTCTTTCCAATGGTTACTATTGTTCATGATTTTGTGTTTGTTAAGAAGGGATGGAGAAACTTGGGGAAATTTTTAGATAAATATCAAATGGTCTAATGACATGCCCATTTTGTTGATCTAGAGGGATTCTATGACCTTCGTAGAGAAAGGAGTAAGGCTAAGGCCTAGATACATACTGTGCATTTTCCCGAGGATGTAATTAGAAATAAATTCTCATTGCAAGAGTAGGAAGTAAGAAAAGAAAAGTGGATAGTTTATAGAAAAGTCTTATATTTCGTAAATTCTTTTGAGCCAAAGTATGACCCCTTAGCTAATAAGAAACATTGGGGAGAAAAAATAGATATGTTAATGAATAAATTTGTTGGGATCATGTAGACACTACATGAGAAAAAGGAAATTTTAGCAAAGGCATATCCAAACAGGGCTGTAGAGGTGGAGAGAAGATTAGCTAGTAGGATGAGTATGACCCTAGGCCAATATACACTGCAGAAAAGGTTGGGTATGTAGTGCACTAAAACATATAATATGTTCCTCCATATAAGAGGCCAAGATCTAAGAGCTCTATAGACACACATACCCCAAAGAAGTAGAGAACATAGTAGGTTTCATCTTCTCATGTAGAAGAATAGTGACCATCCCAAACTCCACTCAGAATAGATAATGAAGAATCTCTAAGAGAACAGTTGAGGAAAATTGGAGGGAAAGACAACATTGTTATTACTACTACTGATATTGAAGGAGGAGTGCCTAAAGAGCCTCTTGTGCCACCTTTTGACTTTACTGTAGCTGATCACAAAGGTAAGTAGATAGACCCTGTGATTGTATAGGCTTCTAAAAAAATTATTGATGATGAAATTTTTGTAAAGACTAGACCATTTGCCCAATTTTTGTGGAGAAGAAACATTGACAATTTTGAGGCTAAGTGTCAATCAATAAAAGAAGAGCAACTAGATAAGTTGGACTCTAAGATTGAGGAGGAAGTTAAAGCTACCTTTATGGAAGAATTTTCCCAATTGAACCTTGAATGGGGAAGGAAACTCCTAAAGAATTTAGGAGTTTTAATTTTACTTGAGTGGAACATAGCCAATACCATGATTTTTGATTCTATTAGGAAGGAAAATGATATTCAGTATAAGACTGAGGAGGAAATTTTGCAAGCACATTGAGGTTTAAAATATAGAAATGATCACCAAGAATTGATGATATGGTCTATTGAAAAGAGAGACAAGACTAGGATACACGAAGTCTCTGGTGCTGAGCATACAGGTAGTATCATTATTTATAGGGAAAATGAGGTAGATAGTGAAAGGGTGACAACAATGACTAGGGAAATGATGGATTTTGGGGTGATAGTTGCTAAGAAGGACAACAGTAAATTCTTAGAATTAAATTCCAAGTTTGCAAAAATATTAAAAAGCATATGAGGAGAGAGGGAACATGATACATTAGGAAAGAAAAAAGTTGGAGAATCTAGTAGACCCCAAATTACTTATCCATACCCATTAGAGGATCCTTTTAAATCCACTCCTCTTGTTGAGATTCTAGATACTCCCCAAAGGCCAGAATTTCATACTACAAAAGACTATGAAGAAGAAAAAAGTAAGTTGTGGACATTACATGTAGAACTTAATGTGCAATATGAGGATAAGCTAAGGAAATCTCTCATGTATTTCATTAATAAGATTGATTGGCCCTCTTTTTATGAGAAACTAAAAAAGAAAATAAATATGTGGGATGAGATAAATGCAAATGATGAGACCTTGAAGCCAATTGTTAATAAATGGAGTAAAAGGAGTAAAGATGTTACTCTTTTGTGTTTTTTTATCATAAATTTATCCAATGAGCATATAGAAAAAACTTATGATATGGCCAATGATCTCTCAAAATTTGATGATAAAAGAGTTGAGCTTCAAAAGAGGATTCTTAATTATCTTGAAAAATATAAGAGTGTTAATTTTAGAATTTTCCCACATGCCATAGACAAGAGAGATAAATTGAAAAATATAGAGAAATGGGCCCATGAATTGAATGACTTATTTTGTCTTTGAACGAATAATGTCATAAATGAGAAAGGGAATGCATGGTGGGTAGCCACAACTAAAGAAATTATAAAGGTATAGTTATTTTATGATTCTTTGAGGAAAGATTTTTCTAAAATTGATAGAATGAGGGAATATGTAATTAAAAGGAAATAGGATATTCTAAGCTTTAACTGGCCAGATGACCTACTTTTTAACAAGTGGATGGTAGACTTTGTCCATGCAAGATAGTTATAACTTGATGAAACTGATGATGATCAAGATGAAATTCAAATAATTGATAAATTATTATAAGCAAAAGAGGACAAGAATGGACAACCAGCTTCAATTTCTAGAATTGAGGTTCAAACTAATAATACAACAACAAAAGAATTAGAGCTAACTATAATTTTGGTAGTATGTGATGACATGGATGGAAATTCTTGAGTTGAAGTAACTCTACAAACATATGAGCCAAATCCATCACGTGTAGTCCCATTGGTTACATCCTCCAAGTAGTTGCAACAACATCAAGGCCAATCGTGAGATCTTCAGTAGTAAAAAGATGCAACAGAGTGTGGTCCTACCAAAGAATATTCATAATGTGAACCATTTTGTTGCACCAATTTTTGTCTTTTATGATAGTAACAATGTAAATATCTTTTCTGTCTTAAGGACAACTATCAATACTCTCTAAGCTTGAAGCTTGTTGCATCTCACACTATATAAGTGAGATCCAAAGGATAGAGAAGTGTCTAAGTCATTGCATAATTTTAGTTTTACTAAATTTGTTTTAGTCCAGTGTTGATGCAAACTTTATGATGTATTGTCTATGTAAGTATCTATGAACACATTGATGTTACAAGATCTTGATGTCTTATCTTGAGTCATTTTCAGTTCTATTATAGTTGTTATACAATTTTCAAAGGAAGTTAATATAAAGATGATCTATCCCCATATATTTTCTTCTTGAATCTTGTCTCCATTTTTATTACCTAGTTATCTTGAAATTGTATGAGAAAAGCTTGTTTAATTGAATGCAATTATGCTAACTTGCATATCATTTTCACTATAAGTTTTAGTTCAATGAATTAGGTAAATGCTTTAGTGAATATGATAGGATCTCCATTTTAGTAGAGAGGATATGTGTAAGAATGAGTTTTAGTGATAATTACTGATAATATTGATTCTAATGTAGTCATTTAGGTCTAAAATTGAACAAACTCTAAATCCTAATGGATGAGGCATTGATCAACTAGTTAAGTTTGGAGAAATCATAAATAAGCATCAAGTTTTAAATTAAAATTAATATTACTTTAAATGTTGAATAATGTCAAAGCTGGTCAATACTTGTTTATATTTAACCTTTGAGTCTTAGTTAGCTACTATTGCCCATTATTATCTATAGATCTAAGAAGAATTGTGACCAATCTTCTATAAGGGATGTGTATTGTTATAAAATTTCATGGAATGAGTGAAATATGTATTTAGTATCAAGTTGTAAATATTTTATCCCTCAGGTACACTCACCTTGGTCTTGTAGAGCCAAAAGAGTAGGTTGAAGTTTGGTCCAAATCTGAAGAACATATAACTTATTATGGGAAGTAGCTAGTCCTTAGGTTATTTTAATCTTTATCATCTTGGTGTTAATTTTTTTTGTTTCTTAATAGTGTAAAAACACCAACAAAGCTAATTACCATAGCTTTCCCATTATATACTGCCTAGTGTAACTTTCCACTTTCTTCTTAACCATTTTCTCACCTATGGGTAGACTACCTTGTTTGCTAAGACTAGTTACCTCATGTATAAGGTTGGCCAATATGTCTACTACATTATCTTGCATCCATAATTTTCCATCATGTATCCTACTCAATATGATTTGAGTCCATTCATCTATATCTAAATCACAATAGAAAAGATACTTAAACAAGTCTCATTCATTTATATGTTCAAATTTGGGCTTCACTATCATGTCATGGTTAAAGACTAGTTCCATATCTTTATTCATATATTCACTACCAATTGATTCAAACTTACAATTCAAATAATTTTCTACATCTTCAAGGTAAACTATGTTGTTTAGAGTGATAGGCAATGCAAAGTTACTATTTCCTTCATTAGGTTTTATGGAAACTATTTTAAACTTAGGTCTATCCTCATTCTCAATACTGTGTACCACTGACATATCCATAATTCTTATCAACAATATCTTTTACCAAATAAATTTGTAGAAAAATGATAAAATACCTCTTTTTGAAAATAGTGTCTGCTTCAAAATTGCTTTGACAAGTCATTTATGAATGCTCTTCACTTTGAATGTGTTTGCAATGAACTAAAATCAATTTTATACTCCATTTATCCCTCAACTTGAAACTTTCATTAATTTCATACTTCACAAATATGAAAAAGCTATCAATTACATTCTATAATCATATAACAATTCAAAACCATCCATCTGATCTTTAGATGTCAACCAAGGTTTACTATAGCCTCCTATCATGAAAATCATCCTCAAGACTTTGCATCACAAAATTCTCTGCATAAACATACTTATCATCTTCTATTACAGAATTAGCTTTTCCTATAATACATGTAACTTTAAATTTCATCATAACTTGTTTAGATGAGCTCCAAATCACAAGTGAGATTAGGTACCATCTAAACATAACTAAATACACCTATTCCCAACTTTTCTACCTCTAATTTAGACTTTGAATGAAGTTCTGAAATTCTGATGCTGTATACAAGCTTAATTCAACTTAATTAAATCAAACTCAACAATTGACTTTGATCTTCCTGTCTCATCGTTGTCTAACTTTTCTTTTGTGTTATTACTTCCTTTTACAAATGCTTCATTAAGTTCTTCTTAAAGTTAACTCACAATGCTTCTTTTGTTCTTCATTGTCTCTACTAGTTCGGGAGTTCCTTTCCTTGTTCCTTCTATTTATTCCTTTTGTTCCCAAAGTTTCTTCCATTGTTCCTTCTATCTCTAAAGTTTTTTTCCATTTTGTAGTACCTCATTATGTGTTTGAAGTTATTGCATAACTAAATTATAGTTGCTCTACTTCTAGGATTTTGCAGATCATTAGGTGCATGACAATTCTGAACAATGTGTCCTAATTTGTTACACTTATAACACATGATCTATCTTTTTCCTTCATAAGATCTTGATGTCCTTTCATTAGATATTATTTTATCTAAAAGGTTAGTATTTCTAGAAATTCTACTATTTCTTCTACCATTATCATACTTAGGTTTCCTACAATCAATTGCATTATGACCCATACCATGACAATTATGACAATAAAAATCCTTAACATGATTAAATGACTTATTTGTACAATCTCTTTTCATATGACCTATTTTATTACATAAAAATAACTTACCTCTATATTCATACTTGGTTACTTTTGGAGTTTCCACTTGCTTTGGTTCATCCAAGATTTCAACTTCCTTGTTTCGCTCAACTTCTTTAGGTTTCTTAGAAGATTGATTAGATTCAATCTTATCATCAAATTTGTCTTTTTCTTTCAAATCTAATATAATCTCAAGCTTCTTTGTAGACATGTTAATTAGATAACCAAGACCAATCTTGTTATTAGAAGGTCTTTGTATAGACATTGAATCATCAAGAATTTCTTTGCTAGAATAAAGTTTCTCAAGCTGTTGTTTGCACTGTGTCAATTCACCTTTCACAATAGTATTTTACTTAAGGTGTTCTTCATGATCTTCTTTCAATGTTTCAAACTCAAATTTTTTCTTTGCTAGACTTGCTCTTAGATCTACATTTTCAGTATTCAAATTAGATTCAACTTTTCTAGGAACATTTCTTAAAGTCAACTCTAGATTTGTAATCTTAAACTCATGTTTCAAGATCTTGTACTTTGTCTTCAATTTAGAATAGTCATCATTACTAGTACCAAATTCAATAGATTCAGGCTTTGATTTCAGATGTTCAATATTTTCCTTCAATTGACCAATGTATACTTTAGAGTCTTCATATCTATCCTTCAACTTATCCCTTTCTTCAATGAGGAGATCAATTTGTTCAAGAGATTTTTCAAGGTTCTTCATCAACTATTCCATATCCATAGGGATCTTACTTAAGCTTTTAAGCCTCTTCAAAGTAACTATGCTTTGATACCAATTGTTAGAAATAGGGATTACTAAGGGGGGGGGGGGATTGAATCAATAATATACAAACTTAGTCACCTACTGGATATTATTACTTACATTAAACCATGCATAACAAAGCAATAAAGTAATGTTGAAAAGTAACAATAGCAATGCACAAAGATAACTCATAACATCATAGTTTTTTAACAAGGGAAACCTTGGCCAAGGGAAAATCCTGATGGGGATAATACCCACTAGATAATATATTGATATATAAGTTTCTTGTTAGAGGATAGACCCTGTTAGGAGTCAATGAGAAAATTTAGTATAAGAAGTCCTTGTTATGAGATTCCAACCCTATTAGGAGTTGTAGTAAAATGTATGCAAAAAGAGCCCACTACCCAAACATGTAATTTCAACTATAAGAAGAGCTCACTTCTCAAACAAGTAATCTACTATTATTTTCCTTCCTTGATTGATCAATGATCTTCATCTCAATCTCAAATCACTAGATAAAACTTCACATATATCACTTTCACAAAAGTTTGCTCACTTTGCAATCTTACAAATTGTACACCTTCTTATCACAAAAAGTTCTTTGCATAAATACCATGCCTTCACATAAAATATTGCTGGGTTGGCTAAGATCAAAATTCACTTTTCCAAGTTAGAATAAACATCTAAGATGTTGGCCCTAATTGGATAATTGTTTTGTAAACAAAATAATTCTTTCCTTCAATTCCACTATCCTGCTTCATCAAAACATGATTAACTCTATCAACATTCCAAGGTTATACATGTCATCACCAACATGTATACTATCTCCATGTAACTTTTCTTGTCATAATATGATTTCTGCAACATGTTATAAACAAATTGATAAACTATTGTAAACCAAATTCTATACTTAGACAATTTTCTAATTATCAAACTCTAAGTATCTTTATTTCTAAGGTTTCTTGTCAACAAGTACATAATGTGTTGCCATTAATGATAACAATCACATATCACTATTGTTCAATTGTTAATAGTTAGTAGAGGCTACTAGAAAAATAATTGAAGTAGGTGCCTACTACATCCATTTAAGGACCTTCACTTATTTATGGGTAGTTGGTATTGTCCTATATCCTATGAAGCTTCAAAGATACCCTTTAGACATGCTTATACTATTGGAGATAGCCCACCAACTCACTTCTACATATGATAGAGTGAGGAAACAACATAAGAAAACATAGGTTTAGATGATCACCATTGGAGAATTCAAAGTGAAGTAGAAGCAAGAAATTGCTACTTTTGACTCAGAATGGGATTAATATCCCATGGAAGATTATCAAGCTCCATGCCAATATTTTGATAGCATTGGGATGGTATAATATCCAGCAGGGAAGAATTTTGTAAATGAATACAATGTCCATATTAGGGACTATTTTATGATGAGTCTACATCTAGCAAAATAGGTGCTAAACATGGAGATACCTTTAAAGGTTTGGGACAAAGATGTCCCTAAGATAATGGATCCCTTATACAATAGCAATAAGATTTGTGATAGGCCCATTATTAATGTAGAAATAGGGCATGAGGAGAATGATCATATGGATCATTAACACTAACATGCACTAGAACTTATAATGGAATGGATTAGGAAATTTTTTTGGATGGATCCATTTCCTTGGGCCATACCTCTTCATGATACTGCCAAACTCAAGAAAGGAAAAGGGACAAAAGTCACAAAAGCAAGCTACCCAGCCAAATCACTAGTGAGGTCAAAAATAGTACATTAGTATGAGTGGAAGGTTGAGTATTTTGAAACTAGACAAGGTAAGGGTAAGAGGAAAAGGGAAGCCCCTAGGGAAAGAAAGAAAGTGGTGGAGGCCCAATAAGAAAAAGTCCAACAAGAGCTAGGGCAAGCTCAGAAATAGAAATAGCAAGAGTAACAAAAAGTAGAACTAAAAGAAGAGAAATGGATACTACCACCTAGAGCCTCAGAGGAAGAAGAATCCCTATCGTTTCCTAAGAGATCTCAAACAAAAATAATAGTGGTAGATGTTAGTGTAGTTTTTTATTTTTCCTATTTTGCTAGGTTTTTCCTACACTTTTGATAATCTTGCTTAGGTTAATAAAGCATGTCTTATTAGGTGAATGGTTGTGAGGTGTCACCTTCCTACATGTGAGCATCCATTAGCTATCTTGGAAAGATACTTTGCTATCTTTAGTCTGATAGATGGTTGCTCCTCATTGGTTGGTGTTACCACCTCCCCCCTCTTCCTAGCCTATATAAGCATGCTACTTGGCTTGTATTTGCATCTCTTGTTTTTGCATCCTCTTAATGCTATTTTGCTTCCAGCATTTGCATTACTCTCTTGGAGACTAACTCTATGATGCTATTTTGATTTTGTATCATTTGCATTCATAGGTTAGATATTTATTCTTTGCACTAGTTTTTTGGGTTATTAATCTTATCAGATTCTAACATGGTATCAGAGCTTTTCTATGTGCAAGAGTAGATTTTAGTTTCCTTATTTGAGAGATTCGAGGGGGGGGACAAATAAACTTTATTGTAGTTTTTTGAAAAATGAAGTATGCTCTTCTCTTGCATCTTTGGATGATCCTGAGAATCATAAATTTTTTGACAAAAATGATTTTTCTCTAGGGTTTGAATCTCAAATCTGACAACCAACTTGCATATTTGGAGTTTTCAATCAGTATTACAGGTTTGAACATGCCATTGATGGACTTAGGAAGCTGATCCAGCATTTGCATGTCATATTCTGGTTGCTGGGGTTGTTTTTTAATTTTTGGAACTGGTTTTTACTATTAAAGGCGTTTGATTTACACTATAGCAACATCTTCTGTACATCAGCAAGAAAAATGCTTTTTGAGTTTTGTTCGCAGCCTCGAAAAACCATCTGGGTATCTTTTAGATTTTGCATGCAAGCTGTATATTTTGCAGAATCAAGCATGCAAAGCTACAGCCATACCCCTCTCCGTTGGCAGTCGCAGATTTGAACACAGTTTTCAAATGTCTCATTCTTGCTCATACGAACTCTGATTTTGATGATTCTTGTTATGAACTTGGCTATTTTTTTTTGTTCTATCCATTAGTGGAGTTGTTTATTGATTTTCATACATGAATTCTTCAGAAATTGCAAATTCTCAGCTGTGACTATGCACAGTTCTTGTTTTGGAAACTTCAGAGGATCATAACTTTCTCATACGACCTCGTATCGAGACGATTCTTTTTTTGAAAGTGCATGATTTTTTGAGTAGATCTTAGTGGTGCTATTTTTTTCCTTGATTATTGTGCCCAAGTTTCACTTTTAGCATATGCTCTTCATGAGGAGGACCTGTCGGTTTTTCTTTCGTAACTTGAGCATACGAACATATTTTTTTGATCCAAAAAATATGTTGGAAAGCTGGTTTTGAGATGGAGAAGATGGTACAAGTTTTTTTGATTTTTTCTATAGTCTGGTTGCCTATTTTGGCAGTCAAAGCCAGATGTTCTATTTTGTCTTTCGAGAGCCATATCTCGCTCATTCAGACTCTTTTTTGGGCTCGCCAGATATCGTTGGAAAGCTGGTTTTGTGAGTTATTTAGTTGTAGAGGTCTTTTATCCAGATTCTACTCCAAGTTCTTTCTCCTTCGAGTTTTGCACTTTCACACTCTGGCGGATTACTTGGATTCTACAGGTCTTGGAATCTCTTCTTCTGTTCTTTTGGCTCACTCTTCTTTCTAACTTCTGAGCATTGTATGCTTCTATTCTGTTGCATTCCTTTTTCTATAAATGCACTAAGATAAAGTGCTTGGTTTTGCATATCTGGGATCTTGTACACCTTGTGTTTGTTTGTACTCGCACTCAGTTATAAAGTGCCATGGGGGGTCATGATGTTTTTCCATTTTGTGCTCATCCACCTTTGTCAAGTGAATTTTTCTTCCACGACATTAGCCCATGCAGTGTGTCGATGACACTGCCCTTTATCCTGTGCTTGTACTTCTATTGCACTGTTGGTGTTCCTGGTTCTTCTTCTTGCAGATGTTTTAGGCATTGCATTTTAGTGTTTCTATCACCCCTCTCCCTATTCAGCATTATGGGGGGGTTCACCTATTGGCTCTATTACTTCCTTGGTTCGATTGAGTGATCTATGTATTCAGTTTTTGTACCTATGTACTAGGCGGATGTAGTGGCTAGGCACCTATGCATTTCAGTGAGATGGTTTATCTACTATATAGACACTCATTCATTCCTACCTTTGGAGGTCACCTCTTCGATTGATCAGCTCTTCAGAATTTGTCTTCTCTACCTGGTCATGCATTATTTCAGTGGGGGTTCAAGCAGTTTCTTCTAACAATGTTTGCAACTTCATGCTTCGGAGATGCTTCATGCTTTTTTTTGGTTCCTCTCTTTAGGAAATTTCCTAGATTGGAGGCTTAGTTTCCTTCATCTAGTTCTTTTTCTTGTATTGGGTACCTGATCAGGCCTTGTTGCTGGGACCCATTTCTACATCCACCTAAGCTTCGCTTATGGGAGGGTGTTAGTGTAGTTTTTTATTTTTCCTATTTTGCTATGTTTTTCCTACACTTTTGATAATCTTGCTTAGGTTAATAAAGAATGTCTTATTAGGTGAATGGTTTTGAGGTGTCACCTTCCTACATGTGACCATCTATTAGCTATCTTGGAAAGATACTTTGCTATCTTTAGTCTGATAGATGGTTGCTCCTCATTGGTTGGTGTTACCACCTCCTCCCTCTTCCTAGCCTATATAAGCATGCTACTTGGCTTGTATTTGCATCTCTTGTTTTTGCATCCTCTTAATGCTATTTTGCTTCCAGCATTTGCATTACTCTCTTGGAGACTAACTCTATGATGCTATTTTGATTTTGTATCATTTGCATTCATAGGTTAGATATTTATTCTTTGCACTAGTTTTCTGGGTTATTAATCTTATCAGATTCTTACAGTAGGTGTAAAAAGAATAAAATTAAAGAAGAATAACACTCCCTCACCACAGGTGCCATAAAGCATTCCTAAAGTAGAGTATTAGGAATAAGGGGAAAAAATTTCATTTATCCCCTTGAATAAAAGAACTTGCTCAACTATAGAGATGGAGGAGGAGAGAAGAAGAAGATCAACTTAAAAACCTCCATCTATCCCTAAGGAGTGCATCCAAGCTGAATTTTAGAAGATGAACATAAAAAATAGATAGAGGAAATGGAAGGTGAAGTAGCTGATATTTGTTACCTCTCAGATTTTGATTTCATGCTTGTAGGTAACAAGATGGTGGGAGAGAAGATAAGGGATACTCCAAGAAATGAGTCATTAGGAGAGGATTGGAATCAATTTCCTCCTCTACCTCAAGTAACTCTTGGCATTCCTCCACCAATACAAGACATGACATCAATAATGGATAAAGGGCTAGTAGCTCCACCTCCTCTAGAAATCAAAGCAAACAAAAAATTAGAATACAAAGGAAGGAGACCATTAATAATTTCATGTCGATGAAGTATTTGAAGAAGGAAAAATAGTAGATTAAAGGAAATAATTTCTTCTAAATATAGAGGTTAGGTCCTTAACACAACACAGCACAAAAACTCTTTCCAAAGATCTCCATCGACACGAGAAGACTCCAAAGAGGAGTGATAAGGGAAATGAGCCTACTTTAGGACCAACTTCTTTAGCACAATGCATATCACCCATGGGAACTAAACCATCATGGTTGAAGAAGGAGGTCATTTTTTGGCAAAAGAAGAAAATGAAACTGATAGAAGAGGAGAGAATGACCAAATTGATAAAAGTGATGCAAAATCTTGAGCCACCTACGGGTGATGCTAGAACACTTTCCTTTATAATGAAGAATCAAGATTAGGACCTTATAGCATACATTTTGATTCCTCCTCCTCACGCTAACAATGAAGAACTAACTCCAAAGGATTACTAGATGAAGGAGGTGATAATGGGAAATCCCACAGTGGATACAACAAAATTTTTGATCACTACATGCCTCGATCAAGTGTTAAAACACATGGATCAAGATGAGTCAGAGTTGATAACACTATGAAAATAGATTTAGCTACTGAGAGGATACCTAAATGAGATGGTGGGACTTGTAGACACAGATAATCCTAAGATCACTCTTGGAGTTGCACTTGGAAGGAAGCAGGCAAGACTACAATTGGACTCATTTTTGGATGCATATCAATAATGGCATCATAGTTTTGAGGAGAGAGGAGTGAAAATAATATAGGGAAATTTGAACCTATTGCACAAAATCCTGACTAATAATGAAAAATTAGTTTCCATTATAAACCAAGAATTTGGGCTAATGGATGAAGTGCATACCTAGTCTAATGACTTGTAGAAACTTAGATCTATCAAAGGGAAAAGGTATCAGATGATGATGGAGATATATTCCACTAAAGAGCTAGAAAATTTAGATGATTTGATAGAGAAAATATCTTTGATGAATAAGGTCATGGAAGAAATATATAAAGGAATTTAGTAGATACAAGATAAGTTTCAAGTGTAATTTTCAAAAGTGGGTAAGTACTATAATGTCACTAGTCTTGATATTTTTGAAGATGAGCCAAAAACCAAACTTTCCTAAGTTCAAATAGTGGTTCAAAAATCAAAGATATATTTGAAAATTCTTTGTTAGAAGAAGATGTACAACAAGTATTTAAGATTTATAAAAGATTGTTAAAACTAGATACCAAGCTTGAGGATTTTGTAGATACCAGAATAGAACTAAGCAACTACCAGCAAGTGGTTAATAATAAGTATGATTCATTGGATTGACTGGAGGCTAGCAAAGTAGCAAAGATAATAGAGAAGTTAAAAAGAAAAAATCAAAAAATTGACTTAGTATAAAGGGGAAGAAAACCTAAATTTTGGAAATTTAGTGTTGACACTTAGAAGAAAATTTGGATTTTTTGATCCCATCACCAAGGTGCATAGGTTCGAAGGTGCACTTTTCTAAGAGGTGCACAATAGTTTTGAAGAAGAAGTAGTACATTGATAGTTAACTACCTGTCATGGCCCTGATAGTTCTATATTGTTACCTCTAGCTCTAAGATTAGGTAGTTTTCTGGATGTTTGGTATTTGTTTTGAACAATGTCTTTACAGAAACTACGAGAATTTAGATGTGTTTAAGATCTGATTCTCAGGAAATAAATATGTTTTAATGTTTCTATTCTCTTTTGCTTTATCAGAATATTTTATCTAAACGAGTATTTAATTAAAAGAATTCTGCATTAAGGATATGGTGTTTATGATTATGATGGTTTTTTTTTATATTTACTGAATGTGGAAATTTTATGCTTGTATCAAAATACATATATATAGATATTTATAAATATATTTATTTATAACATTATATATTTATATAACTTTGTGTGCATTAATATATATATATATATATATATTAGTGTGTATGTATTTGTATGTATATAAGTTATAATTAAATGTAATAATATATTATTAAACTTAACAATTTATATTAATAATGTTTAAAAGTTTTTATATAACATTGGGATTATTGTTAGTAATACAATGTTAGTTTTGGGATTATAGTTAGTATTTACTATGTTAGTTTATTAACTTTGATACCTATCGCTAAGTTAGTTTGTACTTAACCTAGCGCAAGCAACTTTTAACTCTACTAAATTTACCCAATGCTAACCTAAAACCTATGCTACATTATGCATAGCAACTTGCAATGACATTTTGTAAGGCATTGTTGTAAGGTGGCAAGTTTTCTTGGGAGTTTTTATGGTGACAAGACAACTCAGTTTTAAAACTGGTACTAAACATGACAAGTGTCATAGAAAGCTTAGGAAAAGAGGTATTGGGATAAGCTCATAGTTATGAGCATTATATTGCCTGGTAAAATCCGTCATTTTTGTTGGGTATGGTTGCAGTTTGATCCAGTCTGTATTTTGATGATTTTCTAATGGTAGATGTGAAATCCTTGTGGAATGGGTTTCTCGGCACTATTTTGAAGGAATTGTTCATCATGGAGGAATGTTTAATTCTCTTTTGTTATTTAAGTCCTCATGATTTCATAGTTTTCTTTCTTCTGTTGCTCCATGGTTATGATTCTTAGTCTTTGTTATTGAGAAAGTGTCTTGGTGTCTTTGGTTATCGACATAAAGGTTTGGAAATGTGGTCTAAGAGTTGTGACAGAGGGCTCTCTAGGCGGATTCAACTTGAAGATCGATTTGCATTCACAAGCAGGGGGCTTTTCTTAAACTCTGTCCTATTTTCTTTTCTTCCTTAATATATATTGTCAGTATTAAGTTTCATTTGATGATATGAATAATATAGTTTGAGAGATGTAGAAGGATATTCAAAGAAAAATAATTTTGTGTTTGTACATTATAATTTGGTGTGTTCCTTGCTATATTTTGTGTAAACCCAGAATCGGGAGTGTGTGAAAGAGAATACTCTGTATTTTTGCGTTTAAAGGGTTTATGGTTTCTCTTTAATAAATACGTGGGTTTTGGTTTGTTTCGAGTCTATTATATCCTATTCAGATTTCATTGTTTGGGAGATGATTTTCATTGTTTTATGCAAGTAATGAAATAAGAAGAAGGCAGTGTATTTCGCATGTAATATAGATTGGTAGCTTATGAGGGTTTTAATTTTTGTGACAGTAACAGAGTCGAGCATGAGTTCTAGAATAATAAATTGTTTTTAATGGTTAAATTCTATGGAGAATCCAAGTAGGGTTACGGATTTATGAAGTAGTTTGTTTATTTGCTAACTAGTGAGTTGTATTGGATTTCATAGGGTTAAATTGTTGGGATATAATGCTAGCGTAGCATATTCCACTATAGTTGTTAACTTGTATTTAAACAAGAGATTCAAATTTAAACATGAAGGATTTAGACTGTATTCAGGTCTGGAAATTTAGTCATAGCTATCATTTTGAGTGTTTTTACTTGATGAAAGTCTTTAGGGTATTGATTTTGTTAACTGTCAACTACACAGTGAACTCGTTATCGAATTTGGACTATAGTTGTCTTTTTAATAGTAAAATTTAGTTAAGGTAATAGTAAGTTATTAGATTCTATATTTGAGAAGAATACTATATATCTATTATAATTCTAATTATAAAATTATAAGACTTTATATATTTGTTGGTATATATGTATAAAAGAGTACGTATATGTATATATATATATATATATATATATATATATATATATATATATATATATATATATATATATATATATATATATATATATATATATATATATAGATGAGTATATATGTATGTATATGTATTAATGTATATGTACCAACATGTATGTAAATATTTATAATTGTATTGATTAGAATTAAATAAATTAAATAAATTTATGAGGTTATTGTTGTTACTTGTTTTTGATTTGTGAACTGTTTAATTTAGTTATTCAGATTATAGTTTATTTTGAAAGGTGTGAACAATGATGGTAATAGCATGAATTATATTTTAATAAAATGCTTATAAAGATATCTAAAATTTGATTTCTATTTAGATGAGTTTGATTGCCATTTAAATGAGTTAAATCTTGATGCATTATTCTTTTAGTTTGTAAACTTTTCATTGAATTAGAAAGGAGGACTGAATTTGAATAGCAATTTCTTGTTAAAGGATTAAATGTTGTGTTACGATTATTATGTGAATTAAGATATGTAGTTTCTTATGGAATTAAAAAGGGCATGAATTTCATTAGGTATATTGAAATATGGATGGTTTATTTTGAAAAGTGCTTCATTGGAAAGTTGGATGTTTGGTTTCATTTGATGATTTTTGTTTGTTGGAGCAATAGTTATATTGAAGAAAAAGAAATAGCTCTATTAATGAATTGAATAATTAAAACATTGTTCTCTTCTGATATGTATAAATAGAGTTATGTGTGTGTCGGATTATGCAAGTGTGATCCTTTAGATTGGGTGGCTGTCAGAAAGCGAGTAACTTGTGGTGATAGAATTATTTTTCCAGATGTTCTCCGACACTAGTCTAGATCCTTATGAGAAAGTTTATGATAGTTATTTAATCAAGTGGTAATACTTAAAAATTCATGGGTGGGTTACATGTTAAAAGATAAGAACATTATGGTTTCACCTGACATAATGAATCTAACGGATTGGATAGCCGTAGATTCTTATGTAGACACTCATGAACTAATGGATCATTACCTTGTCATATTTTGTGCGAGTTTATTTTCTGCATCTTTGTTTGTAAGAAATTATGTAATTTCTTTTAAAATGATTAGGGAAAAAGAAAATAAAGAAGTTTTGAAAATTCTAGAATATCTATTATTTAGGTTACAAGTATATCATGCTGTTATGGATACTAACATGCAGGTATTGGAGGTTTTATCAGCTTAGTTTATGCGACTAAGCCCTATTTTGTGTTATTGGTTGTGTTTTCTATGTTTTCAGGTTCAAAATGAGATTGGCTTTTGGACTTAGAAGATTAAACTATGATTTTATATTGTGGAAAGATTGTAGTTTTTTATTTGTTGGTAATAAAACATCTCTGGAACTGATATGGATCAGTTGTCAATCAGATTGTATTTATGAAATTAGGAGAAATATTTTATCAGAGTATATCATATACTCAGATGTAATTTTCTGGATTGTAATTATATTGTTATCTAAAGTTCACTCTTGTACCTAATTATGAAAGTTTAATGTTTTGGATTTTGAATGGTAAATAAAAAAAAATTTGTATGGTTTTATTTTTATTGGTTCTAGAATGGTTGTTACATTTGGTATCAGAGCCAAGTTGAAACACTCAGGACTCGATGTTTTAATTAGGGTTTCTTTTGCTTCCTAGGAAGATTTTAATTAAATCTTTCTTATAGGAATTTTAGGATGCCTCTTGTTACTCGAGGATCGTGGGGATGAGTTATCCCTAATGTTGATGTCGATGCTGGTAGAGGCAAAGGAAGACGTAGAGGTCATGGTCATGGTCAGGGTAGAGGTCAGGCTCATCAAGAGATGTTAAATGATGAAATTCCTCATGTTGAAGAGCAAGAGGAAAGTCAAGCTGAAATTCTTCAGTAGATTCTTGAACAATTGGATGGGTTTGATGCTAGGAATAATGTTCCTGGTGGGGGAACAAGTGCTCAAAATATTTAGGTTCCTTTTACTAATTAGGCTATAGTAGAGAATCTTATGATCAGGACTCAGCTTAAAGACCTTTCTAGGCTTAAAGGACCATATTTTTATGGGATAGAAGCTGGTAATGAAGCACAAGCATGGCTTCTAAACATCGATAGATGTTTTATTCTGCATTATTATCACACTAATGTGAAAGTTTTTTGGACTACAATGCAATTGAGATCTTTTGCATCCATTTGGTGGGAAATGGAATTGGAACACCTTAGACTTCATATTTCTCAAGTCACTTGGGAATTATCCTTCAAAAGATTTCGAGAAAGTTTCATGTCTAAATTTTGGCAGCAAACAAGGTCTGAGGAATTCTTTAACATTTCACAAGGAAATTTCACTGTGGAAATGTATGAAAGAAAATTCTTTCAGTTAAAGAAGTATTTCAATTGGAATGAAGGAGATAAACCTTTGGTGCAACATTTTATCAGGGGTTTAAATCCTAGGATTAGCGAGGAAGTGAGAACTTTCAAACCTAAAACTGTTAAGGAAGCAGCTGATTAGGCTAAGCTTACTGAGATGAAATATGGGTTTTTAACCAAAAGCACTATTAATCTACCTATTTCTAGCAGTGATAAGAGTTAGAAACCTTTTAAGGATGATTCTAAGGTAGTACCTAGTAGCTTTGTAAGCAGATCTCAGAAGAGGAAATTTAATAAATTTGCCAAATCAAATAATAGTTTTAAGGTCCCTGAAGTACCTAAATCTTTTAATCTTGCGGAAAGCATGAAGCAGAGTTATGCACTGCCACAAGCAAATTCTTCACAGGATAAGAATACCAAAAGAGGAGCAGAATGTTGGCATTGTGGGTAGTTAGGTCATTTACAATGGAATTGTCCTCTACGAGGCAATAATCAGGGTAGGTCAAAAGCATCAGGTTCTGAGGCTACTATTGGTGATTCAGGAAGAAACCATTGCATTTTTGCTACTGTGGACCATAATCAAGCAGAACATTAGAACACGGTGATTGAAACCAAAGGTAATTTTCAAGGTATGAAAATTTCCATTTTGTTTGACTCAGGTGCCTCTGATTCTTTCATTTCTGCCAATTTGGTTAATTATTGTGATATTCCATTGAGTAAGGCTGAGTTGGTATGGCAAGTCGAGTTAGCTTCTGGGTCTAAGGTAGAAACTGAGTTGATTGCTATAGATTTTAAATTACAACTTAAGGCATTTACTACTATAGTAAACCTCAAAGTTATTCCTTTAGGAACCTGTGCCATTGTTTTAGGAATGGATTATTTAGTTCAGCATTAAGCTGTCATTGACTACAGAGAAAAAATTATCAGATGCATTGATGATCATGGAGTTAATAAATTCATTTCAGGGGTTAAGAGGCTTATTTCTATTAGAACCATATCTGCCAAACAACTCCAAAAGTGTTTGCAGAAGGGCTGCAAACTATTTGCTATTTCTGTAAATGATTTTATTGAAACCTTGGTTGAACCGATCAGTTTAGATCATCCTTTGTTGAAGTAATTTTTTGATGTCTTTTTAACAGAGATTCCTGGTATTCCACCCAAGAGAGAGATGGATTTCAAGATTGATCTTGTGCCTGGAGCTGAACCTATTTCTAAGACACCTTATCGCATGATAGCACAAGAATTGGTTGAACTTAAGGTCTAACTTGAAGAACTTCTGGATAAGGGATTGATTAGACCAAGTGTCTCTCCCTGGGGTGCACCTATAATCTTTGTTAAAAAAAAGGATGGATCACTTAGATTGTGTATTGATTACCAACAATTAAATAAAGTTACTATCAAGAATAGGTATCCGTTGCCTAGGATTGATGATTTGTTTGATCAAGTAAAAGGTGCTAAAGTGTTTTCAAAGATTGACCTTAAATCTGGGTACCATCAACTTAGAATCCAAGAAGTGGATATTCATAAAATAGATTTTTGTACTAGGTATGGGCATTATGAATTCACGGTTGTACCTTTTGGTTTAACAAATGCACCATCAATTTTTATGAGTCTAATGCAGGGAGTATTTAGAAATTTTGTAGATAGATTTGTAGTTGTCTTTTTGGATGACATACTGATTTATTCCAACTCCTTGGAGGAGCATGAACAACATCTGAGACAATTTTTTGAATGCCTTCAAAGGAATAAGCTATATGCTAATCCTGAAAAGTGTGAATCTTTCAAAATAGAGATAAGTTATCTTGGACACATTATTACAAGAGCTAGAATAGCAGTAGACTCAGCTACAATTAGAGCAATTGTAGAGTGGCCTGCACCTACAAATGTGTCTGAAATGAGAAGTTTTATGGGTTTAGCTAGCTATTATAGAAGATTTGTGGCTAATTTCTCAAAAATAGCTCATCCCATTACTTCACTATAGAGGAAGGGTAAGAAGTTTGTTTGGTCTAATTTATGTGAAGCAGCGTTTTGACATCTTAAAGAATGTTTGACTAGCACACCTATGTTGGCTATACCTGACCCTAGAAAAGAATTTTTGGTTTGTACAGATGCATCTTTAGATGGATTAGGAGCAATATTAATGCAAGATGGTAGGGTTATTGCATATGAATCTAGGAAACTCAAGGATCATGAGTTAAATTATCCTACTCATGATGTGGAACTTGCTGCAGTAATGCATGTGTTGACCAAATGGCGACATTTTCTCCTTGGGCAGCATTTTGTTTTACATACTAATGACAAAAGTCTTCAATATATATTTACACAACCTAATCTGAATGCACGACAATGCAAATGGATGGAATTCTTATGTGAATACAATTTTGAAGTTAATTATGTGCAAGGTAAAGAGAATAAAGTGGCTGATGCTCTTAGCAGAAGGTGACATGAAATCTCATCATTAACTCTCATAGTAAATTTGAAGGAAAAGATAATATAGAATTTGATTATTGACCATTGGTTTTTAGATGTCAAATCTATTATTCAAAGTGGTGGCACTTTGGAAGGTAAGTATGAAGGATATTCTATCAGTACGAATGATTTATTAATGTTTAGAGATAGAATTTACATTCATGTAGTTGGGGAGTTGTGTAATTTGGTTATGTCTAAAGAACATAAAGCACCTTATTTTGCTCATCCTGGTGTTAAGAAAATGTATGCTGATCTTAAACAACAATATTATTGGCCAGGAATGAAGAGGGATATAGCAAACTATGTGGCTAGATGTCTTGAATGTCAAAGGGTGAAAGCTGAACATCAACATCCTGTTGGTTTACTTCAGTCTCATAGTGTGCCTGGATGGAAATGGGATACCATCTCCATTGATTTCATTTTGGGTTTTCCATTATCAGCTAGATGACATGATTCTATCATGGTTGTAGTTGATAAGCTAACTAAAGTTGCACATTTTATTCCTATAAGATCTTCGTACAATGTTGCATTTGTAGCACGAGTTTATATGGAACAAATAGTAAGATTGCATGGAATTCCAAAGAAGATCATATCAAATAGAGATCCAGTTTTCACATCTTCACTTTGGAGGTTTTTGCAGCATGAACTTGGCACTTAGTTGAATTTTAGTTATGCATATCATCCTGAGACTGATGGACAAACTAAGCATGTAAATCAGATTCTGGAAGACATGCTCAGAATGTACGTCATGGATAAATAGAAAAAATGGGAAGAATTCCTTCATTTGGTAGAATTTTCATATAATAATGGTTATCATAGCTCTATAGGTATGGCTCCTTTTTAGGCTTTATATGGGTGACCATGTAGAACACCTTTGAGCTAGGATAATCTAGAAGACAGAATTCTCCTAGGTCCTAAAATGCTCCAAGTAATGGAACAACAAGTGAAACAAATCAGGGAATACCTTACTATAGCACAGGATAGACAGAAAAAGTATGCAGATTCGCATAGGATGGAACGTCAATTTTTGATTGGGGACAAAGTATTTCTGAGGGTTAGACCTCAAAAAAGTCCTATTAGGTATGGTAAAGGTTCCAAATTGTCTCCATGTTTTGTAGGACCATTTGAAATCCTGGAATGAATTGGACCAATTGCCTACAAACTTGCTTTGCCTCCCAGTCTATCTCGAATCCATAATGTCTTTCATGTGTCTATTTTAAGAAAATACATACCTAACATCACTCATGTTCTAAATTGGAATGCATTACAGGTAATGGATGGCCTATTGATGTTGGAACCAGTGCAAATCATTCAACAAAGAGAGCTAAATCTCAGAGGTCACAAGGTGGAACAGGTAAAGGTATTATGGGATCACAATGATGATACCTCTGCAACTTGGGAAAATACAGGAACTATAAAAGCATCACATCCTCAATTGTTTTCAGGCTTCTAGGAGTAAGCCTAAACTGGTGGGGAAGGGTGTCATGGCCCTAACAGTTCTATATTGTTACCTCGAGCTCTGAGATTAGTTAGTTTTCTGGATGTTTGGTATTTGTTTTGAACAATGTCTTTGCAGAAACTATGAGAATTCAGATGTGTTGAAGATCTGATTCTCAGGAAATAAATATGTTTTAATGTTTCTATTCTCTTTTTCTTTATCAGAATATTTTATCTAAACGAGTATTTAATTAAAAGAATTCTGCATTAAGGATATGGTGTTTATGATTATGATGGTTTTTTTTTATATTTACTGAATGTGGAAATTTTATGCTTGTATCAAAATACATATATATAGATATTTATAAATATATTTATTTATAACATTATATATTTAGATAAGTATGTGTACATTAATATATATATATATTAGTGTGTATGTATTTGTATGTATATAAGTTATAATTAAATGTAATAATATACTATTAAACTTAACAATTTATATTAATAATGTTTAAAAGCTTTTATATAACATTGGGATTATTGTTAGTAATACAATGTTAGTTTTGGGATTATAGTTAGTATTTACTATGTTATTTTATTAACTTTGATACCTATCGCTAAGTTAGTTTGTACTTAACTGCAATGTCCCTTTTCTGATTTTTCATGATATTTCCAACCTCTAATCAGATCTTTAAAATCAAACAGATAATATCCCAAAGATCCACCAAATTCCTCAAGAAACCCCAAATCGGGTATGCTGAAAATAGTGCTAAAAGCTTCACAACTTCACAAATTATTAATGAAACTGAAAATGGGAATTTTTACAGAACTTTCAGCAGCATAACAGCCTACAAATTGACATTTCCAGATCCGTATAGCCTTTACACAACAGCTCGAAAATGTAGGACCAAAACTATGCTCATCGGGCTCCCGAAATAGCACAAAATATGCCCGGAAACACCACAAGAACACTAATAATCTATCCTAGAAGTTTAATCACGTCCCAATATATATATTCAGATCTATTTTAATAGCTTAAAGTATAAAATACAGCAGCAACCAAAACTGATATGAAATACTCAACCGGAAACACCAAACTCTTACAAAAATACACCCGGAAACTCACAAATCCGCACTGTTCAGCACAAAGGCAAACTCTGTATGAGCATGCACATGGAATGGCTTCAAACTCCCGTCCTTAGCCTTCCTGGAAACCTGCAAACTCCCGTTCTTGGGTCTCCCTGGAAACCTGCAAACTCCCGTTCTTGGGTCTCCTTCTCCACAGGTTTGGCAGCCTCTGAAGAATAACAAAGAATGAGCCAAAAAATCAAGTTCTGGAATGAGCCCAAAATGCCTCCAAAACCCCTTAAAAGAGGGCATAACTGTAACTCATGTCCAAGAGAGGTTAATGAAACATATTTTAATAATAATTTTCATTTATTAGTCCAACGGTTTCCAAAGATTAACCCCCTTTTTCCGAAACTTCACTTTCTTGGGCCTGCCTGCCTTAGCAAAGATTATTATTTTTTAATTATTTGAAAAGGGGACATGACAAGTCCTCCCCTCCCAAACATTGCTTGTCCTCAAGCAATGGATAAACAATAAACCAATCAATCCACCTGGATCCCAAATGTAGTCATGAACTATACTACTACCAATTAACATAGGCTCCTGCAATATCCTCTGCAATATGAGCAAGATGAATCCATAATCAAACTGACAATTATAGCTCAACCAAAATCCAAAATCACCACTACCACAGTCAAAAACCCATGAGGCACAAAATCTTAGAACATCAGAACCCAAGCAAAGTGGACAAATCAAACTACCAACACAGTAAATACCATCAACGCATCCCACTGGCCTATACGGAATGCACAATCCAACTCTGCACCAATGGTGAATGCTCTCGAATGAAACTGTACCAAGTATGGAGAATCCACACACTGTACAACTCCTGTAGTCAACACAACTTTGCAAATCACTGGCCACTATCTCATAACCATAACTACCATGCACCCCTGATGGTGAAAAGCCATCACAAGATAAATAGCAAGAATTGGAACCCAAACCAAATCTTCCTGCCATCAACTCCTCAACACAAGGATCAAATGCTAACTGATGTACATACCTTGCAATATAATGTTGATAAAAAAAACCAACCTCAGTCAACAGCTCACCATGAACAAGTGATACAACCCACTGTGACTGATCACTAGCTAAGTCAGGAGATGTCATAGCCAAAGGAGTAGAATCAATAACAACACCCATTGAAGCATCACTCCCAAACTCCTGCTCTAAGTCACATATCATCAAGCTGTCAACTGCAGAACCTATCACCATGTCATGCACATCACAACTCTCATCTTGAGGCATCAAATTGCCCCATAACTGATGATAAGCACTAGGAACCAAAGTACATCTCTGTACCATTATCTCATCAACATGGTCATCAAAGGTAGATTGATGAGCGTACCTCATAGTGTAATGCCGATAGAATGTGCCAATCTCAGTCAGTGGCTCAGACTGTAATCCAGATGAAACTAACTGCAATTGATCATTAACCATGTTGGAACTGACTACTACCTCCGAAGATATCACCAAGGAAGTAGTATTACTAGCAAGAACCATGCCAACTGTCGACTCACCAACATCACACATGATCTTTGATACATCTCTAGTCTCTGTGCCTTCAGTACTAGATGCCACCACCATGTCAGGCATACAACAATCTGCTACAATACCCAACTCAACTAAACCTAACTCTAGTGGGAATGAACCTAATATTCCAATGTTAGTATCAAGAATGGATGCATCCCCATCTCCACTGTCTTTGACAATCTCGGCCATGGACATCCTCGGATCACCAAACACCACTGCTTGTGATTGTATAGAATCAGGTGAAGACTGTAGTCGCTCTAACTCCATGGTCACCTTAGCCAAATGAAATTGTGACTCCTTGAAAGCCAACTGAGTACTCTCAAGAATCTCAGAAGTCACCACAAGCTGCTCAGTAAGCTCACCCACCTCATCTTCCTTGGCCAACAATGCATCATATGTTGTACTGCCCCACTTCATAAGATAATCTCTGTCGGCTACCAACTGCATATAATTTTGTCTCAAAATCCAAATAGCCTCCCATAAAGAGTGGATCTCTGTCAAGGAAAGATAACTTCCTCCCTGCTCATCACTAGTAGGAGAACCCCATCCATAAACTGCTAACAACTGACGAGCAGCATCAAAATGTTGGCAAGTGATAGCAATGTCTTGGTCACTAACTCTCAACTGATTAGACACATGATGGCACTGGCTTGACTGTCTCCTACAAACCTCCTCTGATGCACTGTCTGAAGGAGTGTCCTCAAAGTTACTAGTCTCTAGAGTATTACCATCCATATCCTGTGAATCAAATCTAAAGCTCATATCAACATATGGAGTATCAAAAACATTAGCATTGCTGTCCAACTCCTCTATACCCAAGGAAACTAAGTCTTCAAAACTACACACTACATCCTCTTGGATGTCATCAATGCCAATATGATCTTGGGACTCATCTATACACACTGCCAAATATGAAATATCATCAACACATTCCAGCAAGTATGGTCGACTAGATATATGAACAAAGCCCAACACCGGTGTATAAAAACTAATACAAACATCGGATAAGCTCCTGGCACAAGAAAAGACAACACCGTGCAATCTGCTAATCAAATCCATGGTAGCACCCAAACAATCACTGCTACCAAAAAGTGTTAATGATTTATAGTCAACTGAACCCCAAATGCCAATATAAGAATCTCGAGTCCATATCTGTAAACTAGAATTAGCTGGTAACTCAAGCAAAATCCTGACTTGAGTAATATGACCAATACCAACTAACTCCACATACCTGTCATGATGAGATAATGTAGTGACAATACTATCTTCACACACCTTCAGCTGGCGGGATAAATCATGTGAAGTACTACTAGCCTCAACCTCATGTGATGAAGCATCTAACTGTGCCTGGTACTCTCTCTCAGAAAAGTCATGAATGCTCAATGTCTGCTCATCTACACCAGGTATCTCACCATCATGCACAACAACACCCTCATAATCATCATCCTTGAGGTCAAATCTATCTATCACTCTTTGACTAAAATCATCAAATGTAGTTACCTGATCATGACCTTGAGTAGTCATTCCATGATACCACCAATCATAGGCTGCATCTTCCAAGTGTAGACTTGCAATTTGAACAAAATCACTCTCCTTCATGGGGTTAAGTGTGAAGAAGGTCTGTAATTTTTGTAGCCATGCTCTAGCTGAAATTTTATTTGTTCCATCAAAAGTAGGTGCTATAAACTTGCTTATTTTATTTTTGAGGTCTCTTCCACTTATGTCATGCTCCCTTCTGTATTCTTTCTTGGGCATCAAAGTGTTCATCATATCCACATATTCTCTAAAAGGAACTAAACTACGAAAGTCATCATCTAAGCCATTGTAAGTAGCTCTTAATGTAATCAAATTACCTGTAACCTCTTCCACTGGATTAATGGCTGGATTTGGTACTGGTGGCTCATCTGCAGGCAAGAAAATAGATTTGGTTGATTTAGATGGTGTGGATCTCCCATTTCTCGGCTCCTCTGAAGTGCTCCCTTTCTCATTAATAGATGCAATTCCTTGTAATTTTTCTGTCAATATTCGCAAAGCCTCTCTAGTTTCCGCCAAACCATCCACTGTTTGCTTCTGAGTATTTTGGATGTCTTGGAAGAATTTCTTTGCCATCTCATCTGGATCAGCCATACCTTTTTCTTCCTTGGATTTTGTACTTTTTCTTTCAACTGGGGGTTTGATCAAAATTTCTTTATTCTTTTCTCGCTGCAAATATCTTTTTTCTCTTTCACTTAGTTGCATGCAATCATAAAATATGACATGCAAGATCTGGGTAGTTATCAAAACTTGACATGCAAGATCTGGGTAGTTGTTAAAACTGACATGCAACTTCTACAAACCCTCAGGCTGGCAAGATCACGGCTCTGATACCACTGCAATGTCCCTTTTCTGATTTTTCATGATATTTCCAACCTCTAATCAGATCTTTAAAATCAAACAGATAATATCCCAAAGATCCACCAAATTCCTCAAGAAACCCCAAATCGGGTATGCTGAAAATAGTGCTAAAAGCTTCACAACTTCACAAATTATTAATGAATCTGAAAATGGGAATTTTTACAGAACTTTCAGCAGCATAACAGCCTACAAATTGACATTTCCAGATCCGTATAGCCTTTACACAACAGCTCGAAAATGTAGGACCAAAACTATGCTCATCGGGCTCCCGAAATAGCACAAAATATGCCCGGAAACACCACAAGAACACTAATAATCTATCCTAGAAGTTTAATCACGTCCCAATATATATATTCAGATCTATTTTAATAGCTTAAAGTATAAAATACAGCAGCAACCAAAACTGATATGAAATACTCAACCGGAAACACCAAACTCTTACAAAAATACACCCGGAAACTCACAAATCCGCACTGTTCAGCACAAAGGCAAACTCTGTATGAGCATGCACATGGAATGGCTTCAAACTCCCGTCCTTAGCCTTCCTGGAAACCTGCAAACTCCCGTTCTTGGGTCTCCCTAGAAACCTGCAAACTCCCGTTCTTGGGTCTCCTTCTCCACAGGTTTGGCAGCCTCTGAAGAATAACAAAGAATGAGCCAAAAAATCAAGTTCTGGAATGAGCCCAAAATGCCTCCAAAACCCCTTAAAAGAGGGCATAACTGTAACTCATGTCCAAGAGAGGTTAATGAAACATATTTTAATAATAATTTTCATTTATTAGTCCAACGGTTTCCAAAGATTAACCCCCTTTTTCCGAAACTTCACTTTCTTGGGCCTGCCTGCCTTAGCAAAGATTATTATTTTTTAATTATTTGAAAAGGGGACATGACATTAACCTAGCGCAAGAAACTTTTAACTTTACTAAATTTACCCAATGCTAACCTAAAACCTACACTGCATTATGCGTAGCAACTTGCAATGACATTTTGTAAGGCATTGTTGTAAGGTGGCAAGTTTTCTTGGGAGTTTTTATGGTGACAAGATGACTCAATTTTTGAATTGGTACTAAACATGAAAAGTGTCATAGAAAGCTCAGGAAAAGAGGTATTGGGATAAGCTCACAGTTTTGAGCATTGTGTTGCCTAGTAAAATCTGTCATTTTAGTTGGGTATGGTTGCAGTTTGATTCAGTTTGTATTTCGATGATTTTATGATGGTAGATGTGAAATCCTTGTGGAACAGGTTTCTTGGCACTATTTTGAAGGAACTGTTCATCATGGAGGAATGTTTAATTCTCTTCTGTTCTTTAAGTCCTCATGATTTTGTAGTTTTCCTTCTTCTATTGCGCTATGGTTATGATTCTCAGTCTTTGTTATTGAGAAAGTGTCTTGGTGTCTTTGGGAATCAGCATAAAGGTTTAGAAACATGGTCTGAGAGTTGTGACAAAGGGCTCTCCAGGAAGATTCAACTTGAAGATCAATTTGCATTCACAGGCAGGGGGCTTTTCTTAAACTCTATCCTTTTTTCTTTTCTTCCTTAATATATATTGTCAGTATTAAGTTTCATTTGATGATATGAATAATATAGTTTGAGAGATGTAGAAGGATATTAAAAGAAAAATTATTTTGTGTTTGTATATTATAATTTGGTGTGTTCCTTGCTATATTTTGTGTAAACCCAGAATCGAGAGTGTGTGAAAGAGAATACTCTGTATTTTTGCGTTTAAAGGGTTTATGGTTTCTCTTTAATAAATACGTGGGTTTTGGTTTGTTTTGAGTCTGTTGTATCCTATGCAAATTTTGTTGTTTGGGAGATGATTTTCATTATTTTATGCAAGTAATGAAATAAGAAGAAGGTAACGTATTTTGCATGTAATATAGATTGGTAGCTTATGAGGGTTTTAATTTTTGTGACAGTAACATAGTCGAGCTTGAGTTCTAGAATAATAAATTGTTTTTAATGGTTAAATTCTGTGGAAAATCCAAGTAGGGTTACGAATTTATGAAGTAGTTTGTTTATTTGCTAACCAGTGAGTCATACTGGATTTCATAGGGTTAAATTGTTGGGATATAATGTTAGTTTAGCATATTCCACTATAGTTGTTAACTTGTATTTAAATAAGAGATTCAAATTTAAACATGAAGGATTTAGACTATATTCAGGTTTGGAAATTTAGTCACAGCTATCATTTTGAGTGTTTTTACTCGTTATCGAATTTGGACTATAGTTGTATTTTTAATAGTAAAATTTAGTTAAGGTAACAGTAAGTTATTAGATTCTATATTTGAGAAGAATATTATATATCTATTATAATTCTGATTATAAAATTATAAGACTTTATATATTTGTTGGTATATATATGTATAAAAGAGTACGTATATGTATATATATAGCCGAGTATATATGTATGTATATGTATTAACGTATACGTACCAACATGTATGTAAATATTTATAATTGTATTGATTAGAATTAAATAAATTAAACAAATTTATGAGGTTATTGTTGTTACTTTTTTCTGATTTGTGAACTATTTAATTTAGTTATTCAGATTATAGTTTATTTTGAAAGGCGTGAACAATGATGGTAATAGCATGAAGTATATTTTAATAAAATGCTTATAAAGATATCTAAAATTTGATTGCTATTTAGATGAGTTTGATTGCCATTTAAATGAGTTAAATCTTGATGCATTATTCTTTCAGTTTGTAAGCTTTTCTTTGAATTGGAAAGGAGGACTGAATTTGAATAGCAATTTCTTGTTAAAGGATTAAATGTTGTGTTACGATTATTATGTGAATTAAGATATGTAGTTTCTTATGGAATTAAAAAGGGCATGAATTTCATTAGGTATATTGAAATATGGATGGTTTATTTTGAAAAGTGCTTCATTGGAAAGTTGGAAGTTTGGTTTCATTTGATGATTTCTGTTTGCTGGAGCAATAGTTATGTTAAAGCAAAAGAAATAGCTCTATTACTGAATTGAATAATTAAAACATTGTTCTCTTCTGATATGTATAAATAGAGTTATGTGTGTGTCAGATTATGCAAGTTTGATCCTTTAGATTGGGTGGCTGTCATAAAGTGAGTAACTTGTGGTGATAGAATTATTTTGCTGGATGTTCTCCGACACTAGTCTAGATCCTTATGGGAAGGTTTATGACAATTATTTAATCAAGTGGTAATACTTAAAAATTCATGGGTGGGGTTACATGTTAAAAGATAAGAACATTATGGTTTCACCTGACATAATGAATCTAATGGATTGGATGGCTGTAGATTCTTATGTAGACACTCATGAACTAATGGATCATTACCTTGTCATATTTTGTGCGAGTTTATTTTTTGCATCTTTGTTTGTAAGAAATTATGTAATTGCTTTTAAAATGATTAGGGAAAAAGAAAATAAAGAAGTTTTAAAAATTCCAAAATATCTATTATTTAGGTTACAAGTATAACATGTTGTTATGGATACTAACATGTAGGTATTGGAGGTTTCATCAGCTTAGTTTATGCGACTAAGCCATGTTTTGTGTTATTGGTTGTGTTTGCTATGTTTTTAGGTTCAAAATGAGATTGGCTTTTGGACTTAGAAGATTAAACTATGATTTTTATATTGTTGAAAGATTTTAGTTTTTTATTTGTCGGTAATAAAACATCTCTTGAACTGATATGGATCAGTTGTTAGTCAAATTATATTTATGAAATTAGGAGTAATGTTTTATCAGAGTATATCATATACTCAGATGTAATTTTCTGGATTGTAATTATATTGTTATCTAGAGTTCACTCTTGTACCTAATTATGAAAGTTTAATGTTTTGGATTTTGAATGGTAAATAAAAAAAAATTGTATGGTTTTATTTTTTATTGGTTCTAGGATGGTTGCTGCACTACAAATTGCTATTTTAGAGCATTCTATGCATTGGAAATACATTTTGGAGCCAATTCAACTCCTAGAAACACCTAGATAAGGATGATCTTCCATTTATAGAGATCCTAGAGGCTCTTAGATCATCTCATGGATTCTATCTTTTTATCTTCTCATTATTTTATTCTTTTAAGTCATGTAAAGGGTCATGCACCCATTAATTAATATAAACAAGGGTAGAGACCTATTTAGGACCATTTGGAGAGTCAATTTGTATATATATAGCTTTGTTTTATTAGATTTTGGCATGAGTTTGCATCAGAAGAGCTCTCACTCCTAACACAAAGGGAGGAGATGATTTCTTTTAAATATATAGATGTAATATGTACTCCAAGCTATTATTTTGATGCAATAATATATGCTATTGGTGCTCTCATTTTGATTGTAGTTATTCTTCCACGAGTGTGTTATTTTTGTGAATGCATGTTCATGAATAATAATGGAACCAATGACTTTATTGTGTTGTTATGATTGTGCAATGTTTTAGTTCTAGTGTTTTCCTTGTGTTAAGAAAATTTTCTTTTATGATGAATTGGAGAAAGGATCATCCTTGTTCTTGCATATCATTTTGTCTCATGTGAGTGCACTTTCTATGGCCTTACAATTTGATGAAATGTGAAAGATATTTCAGTTGGTATTGAAGTTCCTGTAGATGATTTCATTAGTGGAGTTGAGGAAGCACTACTCCTAACTTCATTAGTTTCCTACTAGATCCTTTTGAAAATTTAATTTGTAGACATGTTGTTACTTTGACTTATGTCTGTTAGGAATTTTCCTTTCAGTAATTTTCTTAAAATATCTTGTTACTCTATATTTCTTATTTTCTTTTTAAATACTTGGTTAAAATAGGAATTCATATAGTTACATTGATAAATTACAATCATCATAAAATAGAAAATACAAAAATATATCTCTTTGTGGTTACATCTCAGTAATAAGTGTGCAAATTGATTAGTACGAACAAATGACTTGTGAACATACACATTTATCTTTAATTGAGTTACCCAATAGGTTGAAAAACAACCATCTGAAACCTTGGAGTTGGTCATTGATCAATTTTCAAGAGAGATATTTGAAAGGATTTATGTCTTTAAGCATTGTGCATGACAACTCAACAAGAAAAAATGAGACTCTTATGGTCAATAATGTTAGAAATGCTTTAGAATAACTGAGAGGGGGGGCGAATCAATTATTCAAAGTCCAAATGTCCAATTAATTTTTTTTCATAAAGTGAACTTATAAAACTATTCATCCATCCAAGCTTAAGCTTTTCTACTTAGCAAGTTACTGTAAATCAACATGCAAGCATAACACATGAAAGATCAATACTTAACATAGTGATTTATGTGGAAGCCCAATTTGGGAAAAACCACTAGTAACATGCTACTCAATTCTTACTCTTCTGAAGTGATCCCCTATGAAAGGCCTACCCTGTTAAAAGCTACAACACACTGTTAAATGTGACCTATGATGAGACCAAAATTTTCCTTTATTTTATGATGTTTAAAGTACTTTGTTAATACTTTGTTAAAAAATTTGTGGATCTATGTTTACCAAACCTATGATAAACCTATGGGGTTTCAAAACTATGCTATCTTTTGCTAATATTATATATAGTATGCAGTATTTCATATAGTTATCAAAATGTGCATTCTTATATTTAAATTTAATTTGATAAATGTTTATTTCCAAACATGTTTTGTATTATAACTAACCTATTAATGAAGACTAAAAGATGATTGGAGGAATTCAAAAGCTAAGCATCAACATCATTTAAGGAGAAGAGAATGCCAAGGAGCAACCATGGTGGCGGAAGTTATAATGGTTCCAGAAGACATAATAGTGAGTAAGGAGGAGCTATGCAGACTTATTACCTTCTCTAAATTTACTCTATGGTGAGAAAATGTTTAGACTTTATTATTCCCTCCTTAAGCCATTATTCCTTCTTCCCATGTTCAGTTGTTATCTTCCTATTTTCTCTCTTGCAGATTTTAAGCTAGGTCATTTACTTTTCTAGTATGGAATAAATGGTGATTTCCTATATATATAAGAATTGACCCAAGTGTGTTAAGTTTTTAGAACTAATTAGAAGAAATATTTTTTGAGAATAGACTATTAACTTTTACAGTTGTGTTTTTTATAGTTTTGTGTTATGTAATGAATTTCTAAATTGAATGAAATAGTTTTCAGCTTTCATATTGTGTTAGTAGTTTAGAGAATCCAACCAAGCAGGCCCACTTGGAAGGTGGATTAGATTAGGATAGAATAGATTAATTTCCAAGCATTCATAGCATCTTATTTAGAAGTTGTGCGTTCCTTCTTGTAGCATTACACTTTTTGAATGTTCCTACATCATATGTGAGAATAGTTTTAGTGGATGAGCCAAGTTGGAATATTTGTTATCTTTTCATTGTATTTCCAGTATTCATAGAGTTAATTGTGTTAGTTTCCTATGGAAATAGTGTAAGTTATTTTCCTTGCATTTTTACTTTCTTGCAGCATAAGCTTAGTGACTCATTAAGAGACCTAGTGCACATATTGTGTCAACCATTTCAAGTATACGTCCCTGGGTTGATAAGATTAAATGCACCTCATAGTGGGAGAAATAGTCCTTAGTTTGAATATATTATTCCTAATCAAGGCCTAGTGCATGACTATGATACACCTATTGTGAGGCGGGTCATTTTTGTCTCCATTTCTGGGGATGGTGTCAAGCTAGGAGCATTTTTGAGTCATAGTTCCTACAAAAAGTTTTTTTTATAGAAATCTCTAAGTTTGAAGTTCCTTTCACCAATGTGAAAAGTTTAATTACATGCATCAAAGAGAAATAAGATGAGATGAATATGGTAGATTTCTTCCATGAGGATCTGTTAATTTGAACAAAGAATTTGAGTTACCTTTTGAAGATGCAAGCCCTATCCTTTCTATAGTATCAAGAACTAAACCAATAGATATATCTAGTCTTCAACCCTTCACTGAAGTATTGGCCAATTTTCTTGATAACACTACTCTGAATCCACCAGTTGTTAATCATCCAATACCTAATATCCATTTTTAGTAGCAACCTCATAATCTGATACCTCCAGTCATGGCACAATCTACTTTTTCATTTCCTCTTCCAAGTCTTGTAACCAATGCTAATCTTAAGAACATACCTCCCACTGCTCTTCCAAAGTTCTATGGCCTTGCAACTAAAGATCTTGATACTTTCTTATTTGAATTTGATATCCTTTGTTGTATTTTTGACTACAACACTAATGCTGATAAGCTTAAGTTGTTTCTAGCAACATTGAAAGAATCAAATTTACAATGGTTCATGGGCTTAGGAGCCAATGCAGTAGGAAGTTGGGATGAAATGCAAGCTTTTTTTTTGGATAAATATAAAGAATATTGAAAAGCATCTGGTTCAAGAGGGGATGATATCTTCAGGATATCATAGAAGGAGGAAGAAACACTGAAAGACTATGTTTTACATTCCTTATAACACTGCAAAAGAACCCTCAACATACATTGTTAGAAGATTCACAAAAGCTAGTCTTTCTGAGAGGTGTGAATGATGACTGTCTAGAAGCATTAGACCTGATGGCTAGTGGTGACATATGTCAAGATTCCTATGATGATCTCAAGAAGATCTATTAGAACTATTCAAGATAAACCATGAAGAAAGGCTAAGGACCTCATTCCATAGTCACTAAAGGAATCACTCAAGGCATTTCAAAGCTTGAGATATCTAGCCTACTATCAAATTTCAAACAAGATATCATCAACAATGTTGCTACACATATGGATACAATGACTGTAAACAAGAAACAAGTAGTAGTTGAATTACAACTAGCTGAGTACTATTCTCATTGCTAGAAGCAAAAGAAGGATTGCCAATGTAAATTGGTCGCAAGCATGGAGAACCAACATCTTCCAACTGAGTACGTCAATATAGATGGAGATGATGAGAAAGTATTCTTTTTTGCTCAATATTGACCATGGGCCCAAAATCAAGGTTTGCCTCAAGACCCCTTGCAAAGTTAAAATTCATATGGTAATCAATGGAAAAATTGTAATTTCCAAGGTTCTCCATAGAATCAATCCAATTGGAAAAATGCTAGGCAAAATAACCCACAACAATCCCAATGGCCTCAGAATTCCCAACCACCCTAGCCTAATCAACAGAGTAACCAATGGCCACAAAACCAATAGAACTACTAGCAAAACCAATGGCAACCACCCCAAGGGAATTGGCAGTCTATGAACCAATGGAAGGGATCTCAACAATGTCCTAACTAAAATACTGGTGCTCCACAATTACCCCCTCCAGTTCAACAACCTGCCTTAATGCCACCACCTACAAATCCTAGACCTCAAAAGAAAACATAATTACTAGCACAACCTTAGCCAAATCTAAATAGCCAACAACTACAACAACCCATGTATAGTGATGATGCTCAATAGTATCCTTCTTACACCTTGAATGTTGTTGATATACATCTAAGATCTAGTACAACTTTATCAGTGCCTAAACTACCTCTTATAACTGAAATACCAGATTCTCCTACATCATCAAAACCTTTAGTTGCTAAACCTATTGACTCACCTAATGTTAGCATGTCAACCCTAGCTCAACCAATAGTAGAACCTCCTTTCAAGAAAAATTGATACAAAAGAAACTTGAACAAACTAAGGAATAGTCTATTGACATTGTTGATTAGTTGAAAAATATACATGTCCAAATACCACTGTTTCAAGCTATTAAGGACATTCCAGTCTATGGAAAAGCTATTAGGGAAGCCTACTTGAAGAAACCTGGAAGGAAGAAGATGGACCCCACCATAGTCCATGTTGTGGGACAATTGGCTAACATAATGCTAGGGAAAGTGATTACACCAAAATATTTTGATCTAGGAAGTCCAGTAGTGAATGTTAGTATAAATGGTCAGTTTGTTAAAAATTCTTTAATAGACCTCAAAGCTGCTATAAATGTTATGACAAAAGATACCATGAAGAAGTTGAAAATAGAAGGACTAAGGGCTACACCAACAATTCTGTACCTTGTAGATAGTTCTATTGTCACCCTTGATGGGATGATAGAAAACATAGTTGTAACCTTAGATTCTTTGGAGTAGCTTGTAGATTTCATGATTTTGTCTCCTAAAGTTAATCTATCTGGTTATCTTGTCATCTTAGGTAGACCATAGCTAGCCACAACTAATGCAAATATAAGTTGTAGATCAAGGAATATGACTATTTCAAATGGCCAAGCAACAAAGAAATTTGATTTATATCCTCTAGCCCAACCATTACTAGATTTGAACACATCTGTTTAGCCAAATTTAGGAGGTGAAGAAGAAGAGTTAAATTCTATAGTACAACTCATGATATTGCATAGACAATCTTTTCTAAAAATGCAAGAGGAAGATTTAGTACTTCAGAGTATCCTCACTAATACCTATGTGGTAGAAAAAGATGTATCTGAAAGTTCAGTTAGAATTGATCACATATGAGGAATGCTATAAGAATTGTACTTTTCTCAAAGAACCTAAAATTCTTTATCCACTTTTACCTTGTGAATTAGAGGCAAGTCCAATTTCTAAAGCCACTATAATACACTCCACTACTACTGTTGAATTGACTAAAGGTCATAATCTCCATTTTAATCCTAGGTTAATACCCACACAAATGGAACAACTAAAAGAAAGGCATGGAAAAGGCTTTTGCATGGGATTATAGTGATATGAAGGGGTTAAGTCCTACATTATGTACTTATAGGATATACATTAATGAAGGTTTTCTACCACTCTATCAACCCCAGAGAATGATAAATCCAAGCCTTAGAGAAATAGTTAAAATTGAATTGTAGAAACTGCTTGATGCTTGTTTTATTTATCCTATATCTGATAGTAGATGGGTGTCACCCCTAGTTATAGCACCTAAAAATTGAGGAAAATGGAGAATTTTTGTAGATTATAGAGAATTGAACAAGGCTACTAAAAAGGATCACTTTCCTTTACCATTCATAGACCAAGTTTTGGACACATTAGTTGGAAAGAAGTATTTCTCTTTTCTAGATGGGTATAGTAGTTATAACCAAATTAATATTGCTCTAGAAGATCAAGATAAAACCACATTTATGTGTCCATGAGGTACTTTTGCATACTCTATTTTACCATTTGGTCTATGCAATGCTCCTACAACATTTCAAAGAGTAGTTATTAGTATTTTTGCTAATATATCACATGATTGTATGTAAATCTACATGGATGGCTTCACAACATTTGGAGTCACTTTTGAAGAAGAAATCATGAATCTTGAAAAGGTTTTGGTAAGATTTCAAGAACATAATTTGTAACTTAACAGTGAAAAGTGTTTCATGCTCATGCAGAAGGGCGTAGTACTTGGTCATTTCATATCTACTGTAGGAATACAAGTGGATCCAACTAAGATAGAGGTAATTCAAACATTTCCCATCCTAAAAAATCAAAAGATGTAAGATCCTTTCTAGGTCATGCTAGATATTATAGACATTTCATAAAAGATTTCAAAAAAATAGCTAGTCCTTTATATAAATTACTCACAAAAAAAGCTGAATTTAATTGGACATCTAAATGTGATAAAGCCTTCCTGTAGCTTAAGAAACTTCTAACCATAGCCCTAGTCTTACAAGGCCCTAATTAGAATTTACCTTTTCACATATATAAAGATTCCTTTGATTATGCCATAGGTGCAGTCTTAGCACAGCAATCCCAAAATCTTGAAAATGCCATCTATTATATCAGTAAGAGCCTTCATGGTCTAGAGCTAAATTACACTATGATTGAAAAGGAATTGCTAGAAATAGTTTATGCTCTCAATAAATTTTGGCATTACATAATTGGCTATTCTATATTTGTTCATACTAATCATGCAACAATTAAATATCTCATGAACAAACCTACTATAACAGGTAGGTTAGCAAGATGGTTACTATTGTTGCAAGAATTTGATATAACTATTGTTGATAAGCCTAGAAAAGCCAATATTGTAGCTGATTATTTATCAAGAATCCATCATAATGATACTAACACTACTTCAGTTGATGATGCATTTTTGGATGAGCATTTGTTTCATATTTCTATTCAAACTCCATGGTATGTAGATATTGCTAACTATAGTGCAACCAATAAAATGCCAGGACATTTTTCTTACAAGGAAAGGAAGCTACTTGTAGAGAAAAGTTTTCCTTTCTCTTGGATAGATGATCTCTTGTTTTACACTAGACCTGATCAAATTATGAGAAGATGTGTGAAAGAAGATGAGACATATGACATCCTACATGCATGTCATAATGAACCATGCAAAGGACACTTTGTAGCAAAAAGAATAGCTTTCAAAATCCTAACAACTAGTTATTATTGGCCTACACTTCATAAGGATGTAGTCAACTATACAAAGAAGTGTGACCAGTGTCAAAGGATGGGCCAACCAACCAAAAAAAATGAAATGCCTCTTAACCCTCAGATAGCATTAGCACCATTTGACAAATGGGCAATGGACTTTATTGGTCCAATTGATCCTCCATCTAATGGGAAGTCCTATATTTTTGTGTGCACTGACTACCTGACAAAATAGGTTGAAGTTAAGGCTATGAAGCATGCCCATGATAAAAAAGTTGTTGAATTCTTGTATGCAAAGATTTTTACTCACTATGGTGTACCCAAAGAGCTAGTCACTGATCAAGGTGCACAATTCACCTCTAATCTAATCTTAGAATTGATGAAGTAGTATAACATTAGGCATTGAAAATCTAGTCCTTATCATCCACAAGCTAATGGACAAGAAGAGGTTACAAATTGAGAGCTGGAAAATATATTAACAAAAATAGTCCATTTGCACCATCAAGATTGGACTAGCAGATTACAAGAAGCTATTTGGGTTTACAAAACAACCTGAAAGACTACTACATGATTCACACCATTCGAGCTCCTGTATGGAAAGGTGGCCATTCTTCCAATTGAATTTGAACATAAATTAGATATTGAACTTCCTATAGCATAAAGAGAACATCTTCTGCATCTTAACTCTTTGGATGAGATGTGTAAAGTTGCTTTGGAACATATTGAATTGATACAAAAACAAAGAAAACAATAGCATGAGTCTCATATTATCAGTAAACAATTTCAAGTTGGTGATTGGGCATTACTATATGATTCCCAATTCAAGTATATGCCAAGGAAGCTCCAAACAAGATGACTAGGACCATATGAAATTAGTCATGCCTTTGATAATGGAACTGTTCAACTAACCACCATTGATCCAATACCTTTCAAATTGTTAGCCAATGGTCACAGACTTAGGTTATACAAATGTCCACAAACAAAAGTGGATTTCCTATAGCAATTCCAATAGCTGGATTCAAATACAACTCAAGTAACTCTTCCTATAGCTAAAGGTGTCAACCTTTTGACTGTTGCTCCTCAAATTTAATTTTTTTTGTGTGCATGCTCATAATAACGACTTTATGTTCGCATAAAGTTCATTTTTTTGTTCACTTTTTCTTTCCATCTCATCTCTTTACCTTCCACCCATCCACCTCATCTCATTTCTTTATCTTCCATCCACCCACTTTCCATGTCATCAAATTTTTCATGTTTTCAAGAAAATTCCATGAAATGTTGATGGATGCTATCACTGATATTATTTCTTCCACCTTTTGGTATGTGTGACAATAAAATTGATATGTGTAACATTTTCAAATTATATTTCATTCAGAGTCCATAGATTTCAATAATTATATTTAATACTACATAATCTATATGATGGCGCCATTATGCTAGTCCCTTACCCATATTGAGTCTAACAAGTGAGGACACTTGTCTAAATTTAGCAGGGGGCAGGGAAGGTCATAATATCCAAAGGCATGTCTATTTATCCATGATGATTTTCTAAATCTTTGCATTACCCTTCATTAATAAAAATTTATTGCCATAAGTACGAAAAGTGAAGTGTTGTACTCCCTATTTTTGAATGATTTTTTGTGTCAAGATGTGATGTGACCTAAAATTTTTCATCATCTGAACCCTATTTTTGGATGATTCTCACACAAATTTATGATTTACCTTCATTCAAAATTTAATTATTGTGCATAACATTTTGTTATGACAATTAATTGCTTCTTAAAACAAAGAAGTGTGAGGAGTCTGAAGAATAATGCACTAGTTTGAAGCTTGAATCCAAAAAGGGAGAAAATAGAGAAAACATGGGAAGTGTTAAGGAAATGGGTGAGCAGTTGCAAAGGAGAGAGCTGGTAGAGTACATTGTGTTTGCTCTCAGATGTAGAAGCTATAAGAATGTTCAATTCATGTGGATGGCTAGGATATTTCTTGAGTTTAACTACATATGATGAAGAGGTGGCTGCAAAATTTACAAGGACATTCGATGAGGGAGAGGATTTTTTTTGGGGCTTAACAGTAGTTACAATAGAGGAGCATATCACTAAGGTAACTAGGTTACCCATGGTGGGAGAACACTATCCCAACACACATGATGAGAGGTGAGCAAGAGCCCAATTTACTAGGTCACTTGACCATCAATTGGACATCACAAAATAAGGATGCAAGAGAATGCCATTTCCGCCACCATACAATGAATTAGCCATGCACATAATTAGGTATTTTACATGCGAAGGTAGATTTTCATGCATGCATGCACATCATTTCAAGCTACTTAGTTGTGTAAGGCATAATCTTGCTATGAATATTTCAAATTTCTTGTATAATATGCTTTGCATTAGTGCAAAGGAGACTCAAAAAGGAAAAGAAAATTCTATTACTCATCATGCTTTAACTAATTTGTTAATAGAGTGGTCACTTAGGGATGTATGCCCCATAACATGGGATGAATTTGTGCAACTTAAAACCCTACAACCCCAAGCTGGCCCTAGTGAAAATAATAGTGAGGAAAATGTAGCTCCCACTAGAGAGCCTACCAAACAAAACATTCAAGAGGTTGAAACTGCAAGGACTCAAGGAAATAAAAAAGAAACTACCCCCGTTCAAGAAAATGTGCCTCCACCTATACATGAAATTCTTAAACTTGCTACAAGCAAAGTTAAGAGAAAACAAAAACTGCCAAAAGAAATTTCTATTTAGCAAGAATTGAGCCCTACAATTGTAAAACAAAAGAGAACAAAGAAGGGTCCTATAGCAACTACTCTTGTAGTAGAAAAACCCAAAGGGAAAAGTAGGCTAAAGGTTATAACATAGGAAGAAACCCCTATAAGGATAAGCCCTAGAATGAGAGGGAAAGTTTCTAAGGATCCTATTCTATCTAAAACATCCACCAAGTAATCCCCTATGAAAATTATTTTTGATCATTCTCCCCCTCATCCTGAGATTACAAGAACTCTTGATAATCCTACAAAAGAATGTAGGGAACAAATTAAAGAAAATCTAGATGATACCCTAGCAGACTTACTAGACACCTCTAGCTATAGGGATGAGACAGCTCCTAAATATGTTGATCCAAACACTACCCTAGTTACACATAGATCAACATGGATCACTGGTTTAGCATAACATCTATGGCAGGAACAAAGGAAGAGGAAAAGGGATCATGAAGAAGACCACAGTGTTGTCAGACTACATAAACTCCTCTTTCAAGTGTATGGATGGTATTTTTTTGTTGAGGCATTGTGGAAAGAAAAGAAAAATATGAATAAGATTATAGTATCTCAAAATGAGAAAATTATAGAACTAAAGGAACAACTAGAAAGCCAAAAATAGTGCATGGACCATGCTCTTAAGCTAGTTGACCAGGCCCTCGCTTGTAGACCACCACCTAGTGTTTATGCTCTCTGTTTGAAAGAGTAATTTATTTTGTATCAGACTCTACCACCATGGCAGCATAACTTATTGTGTGAATTATATATTCATAATTTTGTTATTCCTTCAGAGACAGAATGGAATCCCTATCTTTACATAGGAGATGTACATCTAAAAGCCCTTATGTCATGGATGTCCAATGAAGAAAATTATGATAGGTAGTTGAATACATACAGGGATGAGGAAAGAACACAACCTTTACCTTTAAGAGCAGAAAGTAGAAAGTGAGATGAAATGCTTAGGGATTGGTTCACACTGACCTGTGGAAAGAGGAATCTAGAAGTGAGTGAGAAGATCTTTGCTGCTAGAACTAAGGTTTATGCTGAATATGAAAATTTTCCCTAATTTGCATTTTAGAGAGCCATGATTAGTACTAGTAGGTGGACCAGACTACCTGAATCTCTTAAGAAGTTAAAACCACATAGCCCTATTAACTTGGAAGCAACATGTAACAGATTTCCAAAATATTTAGAATTAGGGAAGTAACCCAGATCAGAGTTTTTGTGTCCCTTAACAATACAACCTCCAATGTTCTTGTGGCCCCTATATAACATTAATGTTGACAGACTTTAAAAATTGCAGGAAGATCATAGGAGAGAAGTGTGGGAGAGAACCAGAGGATTTTACTACACTTTTAAGAGCAACAGGAAGGGAAGAATAGAAATTAGAGAGTTTAGGTCACTTACAAAGAAGTGCAATGCTTGAGGACAAGCATTAGTTTGGTAGGGGGTAGATGATGAGACCAAATTTGCCTTTATTTTATAATGTTTAAAGTACTTTATTAATACTCTATTAAAACATTTGTGGACAAATTTTTACCAAACCTATGATAAACCTATGGGGTAGAAACTATGCCATCTTTTGCTAATATTATATATAGTATGTAGCATTTCATATAGTTATCAAAATGTGCATTCTTATATTTGAATTTAATTTGATAAATGTTTATTTGCAAATATTTTTTGTGTTATAACTATCCTGTTAATGAACACTGAAAGATGATTGGAGGAATTCAAAAGCTAAGCATCAACAACATTTAAGGAGAAGAGAATGCCAAGGACCAACCATAGTGGAGGAAGTTGTAATGGTTCTAGAAGACATGGAAATGAGTAAGGAGAAGCTATGAAGACTTATTACCTTCTTTGCATTTACTCTATGGTGAGCAAATTTTCAAACTTTATTATTCCCACCTTTAGTTTTTTATCTTCCTATATTCTCTCTTGCAGATTTTAAGCTAGGTCATTTACTTTTCTATTATGGAATAAATGTTGATTTCATATATATATATATAGGAATTGACCCAAGTGTGTTAAGTTTTTAGAACCAGTTAGAAGAAATATTTTCTGAGAATAGACTGTTAACTTTACAGTTGTGATTTTATAGTTTTGTGTTATGTAATGAATTTCTAAATTGAATGAAATAGTTTTCAGCTTTCATATTGTGTTAGTAGTTTAGAGAAACCAAAAAAGGGGCCCCACTTGGAAGGTGGATTAGATTAGGATAGAATAGATTAATTTCCAAGCATTCATAGCATCTTAGTTAGAAGTTGTGAGTTCCTTCCTATAGCATCACACTTTGTGAATGTTCCTATGAGAATAGTTTTAGTGGATGAGCCAAGTTGGAATATTTATTATTTTTTCATTTTATTTCTAGTATTCATAGAGTTAATTGTGTTAGGTTCCTCTAGCAATAGTTTAAGTTCTTTTCCTTGCATTTTTACTTTCCTGTAGCATAAGCTTAGTGACTCATTAAGAGACCTAGTGCACATACTGTGTTGACCATTTCAAGTATACATCCTTGGGTTGATAATATTAAATACACCTCATAGTGGGAGAAATAGTCCTTAGTTTGAATATATTATTCCTAAGCAAGGCCTAGTGCATGACTATGATACACCTATTATGAGGAGGGTCGACCTGGTTAAAAGATTTAACCACCTTGTTAGAAGTGAGCCTAGTTAGAGGACTTTAGAACATTCACTTGGAATGTCACCATGTTAAAGGATATAAAAATGGTTGTTAAACCAACCTAAGTCCATAGGATTTTACCCCAACTAATACAATTGCTAAAGAGTAATAATAAGGGGTTTTGACCTGATTACAGTTCACAACTTATCTTTTATATTTTAGATCTTTGTTTAGCTCACAAAATTTTCCTAGCTTTCAATCTCTTTAGCTTTGACATCTTTTCCTCCTCTTCAAGCTTTATCTCCTCGATTTTTCATGCTCAATATACTAGTGAGATCTCCTATATGACCACTTATCAAAGCACAGTCTTTGTGCTCTATTCTTTCTCCTCCTTGATGCCTTCTCCTTGACACCCTTCAACCACTTCACAATTTGGCACTCCAAAAACTCTTGCTTCTTGGTTTGTAACTCCTTAAATAGAAGTTTTGAATTTCTTTTCCCACTCAATTCTTCCCTCCTTTAATTTTAGTTTGAATGGATTAGGTAGGATTTATTGAATCTAATCCATATTTTGTTCCTTCTAGAAACATCTTGAAGAATCCTCTTGAATTCGCTCAAATTTTTTATATCTAAAATTATGTGCCTTTAGCTCATCATCTGTATCCTCCATCTAGTTCACAAAATTCAAGGTAACAACATTTTTGGCTCACATCTGGCGAATCTTTGACTTTTCCAATAATGCAGTAGCTTGACACAATTGAAATTCTAATGCTCAACACATACTGTGTTACTCGACATCAACTATGTTTTACTGATGCTCAACATACAGTAAGTTTTTCTGATGCTCAGCACCTAAACACACTCAAATCCTTCTATATCACTTGGAACACACTAGATTTTGCATTTTCTTAGCTCTAACTAAAAATCTACTCAGCTTGTACTAGCTTGCTCGACACTCACTAATGAACTTAGTTAAGCTTTGCAGTCAACCTTGTTACAACTTATACCTCTAAAGTTTCTAAGTGTGGCCAATCTTTATCTCTTCAAGTATATTAGCAATGCATCATTTTATCTTTATCTTAGCTGATCCTTGCACTTCATTACAAAACCATAACTCAACCTTTCCCTTAGGTACTTTTGTTACATCTTGTTGATTAAATCCTCTTCATCAATGAACTAGGTGATAATACTTGGATCTTATAAACAATTATCATTCCAAAAAATATCAGGTTTGACATCAATCACAAAATAATTATTGAAAAAATTCTTTATCAATCATCTTCCTTCTTTTCAACAATCTTCTTCTTTTGCATTGATGGCAAACCAAACTAGTCAACCAAGTTAACAAAATGCTAACTAGGTTAAAGTAGTAAGTCAAAAGCCAAAAAAAAGAAAAAAAATGTGTTACCATCAGTTTTCTAATCTCCCTCTCTGATCTACTATCCTATGATTGATTCTTATCTGCACTATTTTCTCCATCTGAGCTATAATTTCCTTTTACATATCTGAAAATTCTTTTTATGTATCTGATTACCACTATTCAATGACTCCCTCTTACATTATTTCTCCCTCTGTATGCATTGATCATGTTTTTCTATTCTGATATCAGCTACTGATCCTATAGATTTGATCTATTTCTTGCTACTTCTCCCTCTATCCAACTGAATGCTATTGATCACTTTCTGCATATCTCTCCCTCTTTGACAACAATGCCAAAGACATACTGTTTCAACATCTTAACATGCAAGTATAACATTTGTAGGTATTCTAATTTCTCCCTTTGTCACCTTGCTTTGTGACTAATTTGGAATTTCAATACTTTCATTACTTTAGGTAGAATTCTAAAGTAAGTATCCTCTGCATCAATGTGTAATATTTCAACAATCAACTCATTTGATGTAGGGCAATCTTTCTTTTCTCAAATAGACTTGGATAAGGGTATTACCCCTAACTTACCTCTAAGATACTCAAAAGAATCTTTAGGTAGTGATTTTGTAAATATGTTAGCAATTTGTTCCTTTGAGCTGACATATGTCATCCTCACCTATTTATCTTCCACCAATTCTCTTACATAGTGATACTTGATTGCAATATGCTTTGTTTTGGAGTGCATCACAAGATTATTTGATATGTTGATTGCACTTGTGTTATCACAATAGAGTATCATAGGTTCAGTCACCTCTTCCTTCATACCTTGCAACAAATGTTTAATCCATAAAATATTAGTGTAGTTTATAGTAGTTGCAACATATTTAGCTTTTATTGTAGATTGTGAGGTACAACTTTTCTTTTTGCTAGTCCAAGTAACCAATATTTTACCTAAGAAAAGTGATCCTCCACTGGTGCTTTTTCTATCATCAATATTACCTCCCTAGTCTACATTAATGTAGGATCTCAACTCAAACTTTTTACTCCTCTTGTAGTATAAACCAAAGTCATCAGTTCTTTTTAGGTATCTTAGTATTATTTTTACTACCATCAGATAATTTTCTCTTGGGTTTGCAAAAAATATTGCCACTATTCAAACTGCTAATGTAATGTCTGGTCTACTATGCACAACATATTGTAACTTTCCAATCATTGATCTATATAATGTCTGATTCACTTTAATTGATTCATCATTCTTAGATAACTTAGGTCTTGTTACCATTGGTGTACTGACTAGTTTTGAATCTTCTAGACCAAATGTATTGAGTATCTCCTTGATATATTTTGATTGGATTAAAAGTATGCCATGTTTCAGTTGATGTACTTACAATCCAACAAAGAATTTGATTTCTCCAAACATTGACATCTCACACTCATGTTTCATTTGATTAGAAAAATCTTTGCATAGAACATCTTTACCTCCAAATATTATATCATCAAAAAAGATTTTAGATATTAAAATGTCTTTACCTTTTTTTGCCTTGATGTACAGATTGTTATTATCATCTATTCTCTCAAATCCTATCTTCACAAGATATTTATGTAGTCTCTCATACTATGCTCTAGGTGCTTGCTTCAAACCATAGAGTGCTTTATGTAGTTTTCAAACCATATCCTTGTTGTTGGCATTTCCAATCCCCTCTAGTTGTTCTATGTAGATTTTCTCTTATAGTATGCCATTTAGAAAAGAAGACTTTACATCCATCTGATAGACTTTGAAACCTTTGTAAGCAACATATGCAAGTAGTGTTCTCACTCCTTCCATTCTTGCAATAGGGGCAATTTTTTTCCCATAGTCTAGTCCTTCTTGTTGTGCATAGCCTTTATAGAATAGTCTAGCCTTGTTTCTTGTTATCTCACCATTCTCATCAAGTTTGTTCCTAAAGACCCATTTGGTACCAATTACATTTTTATTAGCTAGTCTTGGAACTAGAGTCCAAGTTTTGTTCTTCACAATCTAATCTATCTCCTCTTCCATAGCTTTGTGCCAGTTATCATCTTGTAGTGTATCTTTCACTATTTTGGGCTCAATCTTGCTCAACAGACATCATTCATTCCTTAGTTTTTTCCTTGTCATTGGTCTAGCATCCTTGTCACCAATGATTTATTCTATAGGGTGATGTCTTCTCACATACCTAGCTAGTCTTGGTTCTGACCTTCTTTCCATGTTTGGTTCTTCAGCTTCAGAGTCACTTTGCACATCACTTTCTAGTATTTCATCATCTCTCTCATGTATACTAACTTCAGAGTTAGAATATGCATTATTTTCATTCTATAACTCAACTTTTGAATGCAGCTTGACATTAACTGATTGTGACTTGGCCAATACTAAAACTTGTTGTTGAATCCCAACCTGATTGGCAGCTTCTTCTTCAATAGACATTCCTTCATAGAAATATACAAAGGATTTGTACTATTCTAGTTTCTTAGATTCATCAACTTGGACTTCTGCATGCTCATCACTCTCCACAATCTTGTTAGTGTTAGTCTTCAAACACTTATATGCTTTGCTTCTAGTGGAGCATCCAAGGAATATGCCTTCATCACTCTTTGCATCAAACTTTCCATTTCTAGTATCATTAAGAATATAGCATTTACAACCAAATATTTTGAAATGTTTTACATTGGGTGAGTGACTATACCATAATTTAAAAGGTGTTGTATTTGTACCTTTCTTAACTTGTACTTGATTCAGGCTATAAATAGTAGTGCTTACAAATTCTCTCTAATACTTCAGACCAACATTTTTCTCCATCATTAATGTTTTGGCACAATCTATCACTGATCTATTTCTCCTTTCTACAATGCCATTTTGAGGTGGAGTTCTTGATGCTGATGTTTGTCTCTTGATTCCTTTATCATTACAAAATGTCTCAAATTCTTTTGATGTAAACTCTCCTCCTTTTTCTAATCTCAGGCATTTCAAATTATTTTCCATTTCCTTCTCAACCTTGGCCAAATACCACTTGAACATTTGAAATGCATGAGATTTTTTCTTTAAGAACATGACAATCATCATCCTAGAGTAGTCATCCACAAATAGCATTATGTATATGTCTCCTTGGTAGCTTTGTACTTCTATTGGACCACATAAGTCTGTATGGACTAGCCCCAATACTTCTTTGGAAGTGTAGATTTTTTTTTTAAAACTAGACTTAGTCATCTTTCCTAGTTGACATTGTTTGCACATTATATTTTTAGACTTCTTCAGTTTTGACAACCCCCTGACTTTCTTCTTTTTGCTAATGCTAATCAGATTGTCAAAGTTAACATGAAATAACCTTTTGTGGCATAGCCATACATCATCAAGTTTTACAATGAGACAGGTTGCATCTTCCATATCCAAATAAAATAAGTTATTCCTAGTTTTTTCACCTTTTCCTATCATATTTCAATTAGTGTCATAGATTTTGGCAGTCTTGTTTACAAATTCTACTTTGCAACCTACATTGCTTAATTGTGATATAATTAGTAGATTGTAGTTCAATCCTTCAACATAGTATGCATTATCACATGAAATTTTCTCTGTAATTTTAATAGAACATTTTCCTTTGATTTGACATGGACCATCATTTCCAAATCTAACACTATTTCCATCATACTGAGTAAAGGTAATAAACTTACTTTTGTCTCCTATCATGTGATGTGAGCATCCACTCTCTATGATCCATTTGTCATTTTTGTTCACATAGGTTAGTTGTTTCTTCATCTTCATCTAATTCATCCTTCATGGCTACATAAACTACTTCATCATCATTTTTTTTAGAATCTTCTTCAATAATGTAGCATCTTTTGCCTTTGTCCTTATAATCTCTATTGTCATCTTCTCCCACATCTTCCTCACCTGTGCTACTATCACTGGATGCATGTTTTCCTCTTCTACCCTTCTTCTTTGATTTCACCTCCTCAGTGTCTTTCAATATCAGCTTGGCCTTGCAAATAGATTCAAGATTCTCGAGTTTTTAGTTATCAAAATTGGACAATTCAAATATAGTGAGTCTTCCCACTATACCTTCCAAGGTTAGTCTATTTCCTGGTACACATCCCAATTCCTAGATGGGTAAAACTCTAATAGCATAGATAGGGAGTAGGGTTCTTAAGTATTTTCTATTGACATTATCATCTTCCAAATGACCACCCAAACTTCTTATTACACTTACTACTTTCATTTAAGAGGCATATTGAGCAACATTCTTACCTTCCTCCATTTTCATGTCATCAAACTTTCCTCTGAGGCTTTCTCTTTTTATTCTTTGGACATTTTGATCTCCTCCATAGATATCTAATAGGGCTTTCCACATCTTGAATGCATAATCACATCCCTTGATGTCATCAAATTTAGCATAGTTAAGGGCAGAGGCAATCTCCAACATTTCCTAATTGTGCTCCTTCCTTTTGTTTAAATCATTTGCAGTGAGGGGTCCATTTGGATCTACATGTTCCACTCTAATTGAGGTTTTTACATAGTCACCTATTGATCCAAGGTGCAATTTCATTAGACTTTTTCATGTAGTAAAGTTATCTTTGATAAGCTTGGGAACTTCTCTCTTGGACATCTTGATCTTCTTACTTCTAGTACCTTTAAACTAAATTAGTAGATGGCTTTGATACCAATTGTTAGAAATTCATTAGAATAACTGAGAGGGGGGTGAATCAATTATTCAAAGTCTAAATGTCCAATTAAAACTTTTTCATAAAGTGAGCATATAAAACTGTTCATTCATCCAAGCTTAAGCTTTCCTACTTAGCAAGTTACTATAAATCAACATGCAAGCATAACACATGAAAGATCAACACATAACATAGTGATTTACGTGGAAACCCAATTTGGGAAAAACCACTAGTAATATGCTACTCAATTCTCACTCTTTTGAAGTGATGCCTTGTGAAAGGCCTACCTTATTAAAGGCTACACGACACTATTAAATGTCAGCATGTTAAAGGATTTATAAATGGTTGTTAAACCAACCTAAGTCCATAGGATTTTACTCTAACTGATATAATTGCTAGAAAGTAACAATAAGGGGTTTTGACCTAATTACAGTTCACAACTTATCTTGTAGATTTTAAATCTTTGTTTGGCTAACAACATTTTCCTAGCTTTCAATCTCTTCAGCTCTAATAGCTTATCCTCCTCTTCAAGCTTTGTCTCCTTGACTTTCCATGCTCAATATACTAGTGCAATCTCCTATATGGCCACTTATCAAAGCACAGTCTCCATTCTCTATTCTTTCTCCTCCTTGATGCCTTCTCCTTGACACCCTTCAACCACTTCACAATTCAACACTCCAACAACTCTTGCTTCTTGGTCTGTGACTCCTTAAATAGAAGTCTAGAATTGCTTTTCCTACTTGATTCTTCCCTCATTTAATTTTACTTTGAATGGATTAGGAAGGATTAATTGAATCTAATCCATATTTTGTTCCTTCTAGAAAGGATTTTTAGAATCCTCTTGAATTCACTCAAAAATGATTTATCTAAAATTTTGTTCCTCCAACTCATCATCATTATCCTCCATTTGGTTTACGAAATTCAGGGTAACAACTTTGTTAGCTTAGATCTAGCAAATCTTTGACTTTTCTAATAATGTAGCAGCTCAACACAAATGAAATTTTGTTGCTTGGCACATACTAGGTTACTCAACATCAACTACATTTTATTGATGCTAGGCACCTACTGTGGATTCACTTAGCATCCACTAAGTTTTTCTGATGCTTGACACCTAAACACACTTGTCTCCTTCTTTATCACTTAGCACACACTATATTTTGCATTTGCTCGGCTCTAACTAAAAATATGCTCGGCTCATCCTACCTTGCTCAACACTCACTAATGAACTTAGTTAAGCTTTGTAGTCAACCTTGTATTAGCAATACATAATTTTATCATTGTCTTAACTGATCCTTGCACTTCATTACAAAACTACAAATCAACCTTTCCCTTGGGTACTGTTGTTACATTTTGTTGATTAAATCTTCTTCATCAATCAACTAGGTTATAGTACTTGGATCTTATAAGCAATTTTCATTACAAAAAATATTAGGTTTGACATCAATGACAAAACAATAATTGAAAACATTCTTTATCAATCATTTTTCGTCTTCTCAACAATCTCCCTCTTTTCAATCAGATTTCCAACAAATAAGACAATTCAATTGTGAAGGTAAGTCATGTTCCAATATTGGAACCACATCTTCATCTCATGTTGATGAAATACTATGTTCTACATTGGAGGGTGTGCACACTCCATCATGTCATGTTGAAGGTACAACATCAATATACCACCTACATGATATTCCACCTTTTTCATCTTATTGCCAAGGTACATCATCTTTTTTTGAAGGTACAAAACTCATGTAAAATTATGTTAATGCTCAAAATATTGAGATCACTGAAGATATTAGAAAACCTTCTATAATTCATTTTAGGAAGCCAAGATATTTGATTGATATTGATACTAATATTTTGCAAGCATGATAAGATTCCAATGCATACTTGTCAAAAAAAAGTTAATTGTATGTGGAGATTACTCTTTGAATAATTAAATGTGATAGAAAGATGTCAATTATTTGTTGAAATGATGAAGAATTTGAAATTTAGTCCCATCATGAAGATTCTTGGGCTAAGAACAATGGATGAGTCAAATAAAAAAAAATTGTAAATAATCTAATGAGTGCATATGACAAAGTGGGTTCTAAGTGACACAAAAAAGATAGTAATATCACAAGATGCACACTTACATCAACAATAGTAAGCACTCAAATGAAGAAATCTAAACTAATTAGGAACACAAGAAAAACAATGTAGATAGGTAGAGGTACTCTAACAAGAACCATCAAAAGATGAGAAAGAGTGGAAGATCCAACAAAATATGAGTTATGGAAATTTAGTAGTAGAATACCATGGAAGGATAAATAAATTAGTGAAGCTTTGAAATCATTGATTAAATATTTCTGGAAGAATAACAAACACATTTTGCCTAATCAAGGAGATGTGGTAAGGAGGATTTGTAGTAAAAACTGTGACCCACATGCACAACATTTTTTGGATTCAACTCAGACACAACTCGTTGCAAAATTTAGTGGTATGTATCCTTAAATTAACATTATTCAAAGATATTTTGAAATGGGTAAACCTTTTTATGTGAAGATAAATCACACAGACACAACTTGCTGTTATAGGATTCATATTGATTTTTCTAACCATTTTGATATTTTAAGGCATATATGAATGTTTTTACGTTCTAACTTTGTTATGTAGCAGTCTAACATAAATTAGCCACCTATATCTTTAAGAGAATTCATTTCTTACATTCTATTTGAAAGAGTAGATGGTCAATTATTTTACAAGTTGTCATGCTTGAATGGTACATACCTCAATTGTGGTGGTTTGCAATGTTTATCAACTTGTCAACATATGGATAGTACATATGCAATTAATGAAGTAGTAGATTTTGGAAAATATAAGACTATGACATATGCTCTAAAAGATGGGAAAGAGGGTAAAAGATGTGATTTAGTGATTGAAAAGATTATAGCATATGAGTTCATGAAGATATTTCATGAAAAAATCATTTGAGTATGAAAAGTATACACATAGGGTGCAATGGTTAGATTTTCAATTGAAGCTATGCAAGGATACATTTGCAATAGATATAATTGTTTTAGTTGTGGGCTTTGTAGAGAACGACACACTACAACCACAAAATTAGGTGCATGAAAAGTATCATAATTCTCAATAGGTTTCCATGTTTTTTCATATAACATTCATCCATTCACCTACAAGTATAGAGGAGAACATAAAGATATTGATAGAGTACCATTTTTACATTTGTAATAATTGATCACATTTTACAGAGTTTTTACATGGTTATTTCCAACTATTTTAATGGTGATTTGGCTAATAGGGGCATATCATATTGTTAACACATCATTTGGTCAGACAATTGAACAAATCAATTAAAGAATGCATGAATGTTTTATTGGTTAAGCTAGATGCACAAGTTGACTAGTATCTAATTTATATAGAATTTCAAAGAGGCTAGTCATGGAAAGGGAGAACACAATGGTGTAGGTACATGTATTAAAAGTGCCTTAGATCATGAAGAATTAATGTACAAAGATGGAGAAACATTGTGAAATGAAAAAAGTATTCTTGACTGGTGTAACAATACACTAGGTCCAAGTAAGGAAGGTGACTCTACAGTTTGAATATTTTTTCAGTTCATGGAGTATCCACACACAAAAAATGGCATGCTTTTTTTGATCATGTTTAGAGGAATATTGGGATGGATCAGAGTCAAATGAATGGGTAGACAAATATCATTTATGAGTTTTGATTCTAGTTGACACCTATCATCCCCCATAAGTATTGGAAATGGTAGAGATGGAATCATCAATTGAGATGGAATCCAACTAGGTAATATATTTATATATATAAATGTAAATTCAATATGTAAATTTTTACTTTTAGCTAACTAATTGGTTAATTAATGAGCACATTATGTTTCTATCATTTCAGGTCATATTTTTGTTGGACTTGCACTTGAACAAAATAAAAGAGACATATTATTATTTGTGTCATTGTGTCTAGGAAAAACATAAATTGGATCTCTCAGTTATAGATAGTGAAGGCTTAGAATACCATATAGGTGTAATGGTGACAAATAGTATATGGCCTAGATCATATGGTATGAATAACCCTAGCTTGTAGTTATTTGAGGATTGGCAAATAGAGAGGAAGATTCTTCATTATTCAAACCTTGTCATTGCATGAAATGTCCATTGATCAAATATGGAGGAAAACAACATAATAAGACTCTTTGAAAGGTTCACAAGTTAGACCATGAGGAAACACTTGAGACATTAAAGGGTAGAGTAGATCCAGATGGTTCATTGGATTAGATGTATTTGCAAAATCATGTGATTAACAAAGTTGATAAATTTTATATATTTTTTGGGCAAGACCAGAGGTTTCCTCTCCTTAGCTCTTTCCTATTGATGTTTTAAATAGAGCTAAGTTGTAAATAGATATTCATATCATTAATATAAAGAGATTAATGTTATTATATGATTTTGCATTTAGGATTCCATTATGTAGATTTTTGAAATACATTCATTGCATTGATATAAAGACATTCATTTCACTTTCATATGTAAATAACTCTGTCATGCAGAGTAGGGTAGATTATTTCACATGTTTAAGTATTTTGATATCATTAAGTGTAATAAAGGCTTATTATGTATAGTGGAAAGTTTCTAAATGGAGCATCTTTAAATTTTTTCATCATGGTACCATTTTGTTAACTTCATTAGGTCCTATTGGCCAAGTAAATGCTAAGGCACATCCTATTTTTCTCACCAAGAATCAAGAATTATATTCGTGCATGTTCTACCTAGGTGTCCCCAAGATGCACTAAGTTAAACCAAACAACAATTTTTGAAGGGTGATATCTTGGACCTCTGATGGTTACCAAAGTTTCATGAAGTACACAAGTAAAGTGTTCCAATGTGTAAGTGCATGTAGCTCTATTTTTTGATGGTCCTCATAGTTTGGGTTTGGGAAACATGTTTTAGTTGACTCAAACTATTACTTTTTTACATAGTAGAAAGTTGCTAAATGGAGCATATTTCAATAAATACACTGTGATACCATTTTGTCAGCTTTCTTTGGCTGGGTAAACATTGGGGACATCATATTTCCCTCACTAAGAATTGGAGATCTTTTCGTGCATTCTGTAACTAGGTGTCCCCAAGTTGTAATAAGTTAAACCAAACAACCATTTTTAAGGGTGATCTCTTGGACCTTGTGATGGTTAAAAAGTTCCATGAAGTGCACAAGTAAGGTGTACCCAAGGTATAAGTGCACATCACTCTATTTTTTGATGGTCCACATGGTTTGGTTTTGGCGAGCACATTTTAATTGACACAAAATCTTTCTTTTTTGCATAGTGGAAATTTGTTAAATGGAGCATCTTTCAATTCATTTGTTGTGGGACCATTCCATCAGCTCCATTAGTTTTGTTTGGTTGGCTAAATTCTAGGGGACATCTCATTTCCCTCACCAAGTATTGGGAATTCTTTCATGCATGTCGTACCTAGGTGTCCCCAGATCTAGCATTGCACCATGACTATTGTGCTCATGTGGGAATATGAAAAGCATGTGAACTATTTGACAAAATGCCTTCAAAGAACATGAACTATATGAAAGAAGAGAGGACATGTTGTGAAATGTTTGAGAAATTTATCCAAGGCAATTAAGGAGCCATGGGTGATGCGTCCATTTTTTTGGTAAAATATGAGGAGTGAATTACCTTGATGATAGAGTTAAATGTTGAAGAGTATTTATTTAATCACCTTCAAATACAATTGAAGGAAATGTAATTGATTTCCCTTACTCATAAACATGCAAAATATGGAATTATGCATAACATTGGAATTTAAAACAAGAGAGGAACATCCATCATACATTAAAACCATTCATGTAGCACTAGACACAAAATTCAACAAAAAATTCAACCAACATAATGGTACTGAACTTTGTAAACTATTGATCTCTAAACATACAAAAATTTCCATAGGTCTAACACAATATGCATTATGAAATTTCTTGATTTTTTGAAACATTACATCTTAAAATTCATATTTATCGAATCTTAGCATCTAATTAACTAATCCCATAATACAATAATCAAATCCAATGTGATAGAAAAAACTCAAATTTGTTTCTATAAGGTCTAATAATTACAATATCCAACAATCTCATACAATGTCATATAATGTCATACATTAACAATTTGAAACATCATAACCACGTGTCTAATAATGTCACACATGAAATATATATCAAAATTTACATAAATAAAAAATAATATACAAAATGTATGTCCACTAACCCCATATACACATAAAATTTAAATCCATAAATATCTACTCTTTCCTGCTAGGGGAAGAAGAAACATACCTAGATATCTTTGATCATCGAGAAGAGGGAGATGATGTGGATGATGGTGTTGCATACAATTGTTCAATTGTGTGTTGTCTTTGATATTACACAAATGTCATATCAGTTATCAGATAGAGTCTACCGAGCTCAGTTGATCAAAAAAGAAAAAGATAGAGTCTACCAAGCTCAGAAGGTCAACAAAGCGATTTACAAAGTCTACCAAGCATTCTTGGTAGTTAGACTATGGAGATAGTTTCTATCAAGCTCACTCAAGTGATTAAGGATTTAATGGCAAAAGTTAGTTTCTATCGAGCTCACAAGGTTAGCAAAGGAAAGCTAGTGTTTATTATTCAAAGGACTTTGCAGAATTCTTAGTGTTTACCAAGCTTCACTTGGTTAACATTGGATATCATTTTTGGAGCAGTATTTACCGAGGAGGGTCAGCCAATGAAGGATTTCACTTTTTTGGTAAATAAAGTTTAATTTTTTCATGTAATGATTATAGCTGATAGATGTAATGATTATTGGTAATTGTAACTTTAAAATGAGCTAACTTGACAATTTGTAATGTATAAATAAAAGGTCAAGTTGTGAATTTAATAGTATGGATGAATGAGCGAGCATGCAAGTGAATTAATTATGAAGAGGAAGGTGTGAGAAAATTTTGAAGAAGGATTAGATATCCTTGAGAAATAGAAAAGTTGTATTCGATCAGAGAGGATCTAGTGAAGCAAAACAAAGATCTATAACAACAAAGTTTAGTTGCATCTCATTCACATCACTTATTGTTACTTTCTTGCCATTGTAGTAGTAATTCCTAAATCTTTTAATAGAGTTGGTTTAAAAGTCATTTTTGTAAATCCTCTAACAAGGTGGGTAGTTCTATTCAATTTTTTTAAAGTCCTCTAGCAAGGCCACTCCTAGTAGGGTGTTTAAATCCTTTAACAAGGTCACACCTAATAGTTTTTTTTGTAACCTTTAATAGGGTTGGCTCCTAATAGGGCTCACTTTAAAAAAGTAAAAATTGGTAGCTAGTTACTTGATGGTTTTTCCCATATTGGGTTTCTATGTTAAATTTAGTATCTCTTGTGTTGATGTTATTTCTTTTATGCATGCATGTTAAATCTTTGTGAATGCTTAATAATTTAACATACATCTACCGAGTTACAACATTTTTTCTATATGGCTACCGAGTGACAGTAGTAACTAAGTTTTAAGAAATCTAAGGGATTTGTGAATTGTTTTTTTGGTAACTATTTCACTCCCCACAGTTACTTGATCTATATTTACAAAAATTGGTATCAGAGCTTTTGTTGCTTGTAGGAAGGATTTCAAGGATCTAAGCTAAAGATCAAGATGTCTTACAAGAGGGAAATTCCAAGGCTCAGTAGGGATAATTTTTCAGCATGGAAAGGTCTCATGAGACTCCACCTAGCTTCCATTGAAGATACAAGGTTTAAATATCTTGATGAAGCATATGTGACTCCTTCTAGCACATTATCTACTAATGACATTGCTAAGAAGAAGACTCATAACACCATGATGATAGACATTGCATCTGCCCTAAGCTATGAAGAATTTGATGATGTCAAGGACTACAAAACTACCTTTGAAATGTGAAACAAGCTGAAAGATATCTATGGAGGTGATGATAATGTGAGAAGAGCCAAAGTAGAAAGTATAAGAGGAAAATTTAATCAAACAAGGATGGGAGAGGATGAAAATATTGCCAAATATGTTGAAAGAGTCAAAGTAGTTGTCAGTGCAATCAAGGCTTCTAGAGGAGACATTGAGGAGGAAATAGTTGTAAGTAAAGTTCTTAGAACATTACTTCCCATTTATGCAATTAGATTTTCTACAATTCAAGAAAGAACATATGAAGCAAATCATAAGATAAATTTAGAAGCCATAGTTGGAAGATTGACTACATTTGAGCTAGATAACTATGACAACTATGTTCTAGCTTCCAAAAACATTGAATCAGCATTTGAAGCCAAGCTTTCACTCAAAGAAAAAGGCAAGAAGATAAAGGAATCTCAGTGAGAAAGTGAAGAAGAATAAAAATATAATTCTAATAGTGATCTTAAGGTGGTTGAAGCTCTACTAGCAAGGAAATATTCTAGAGGTAGAAGGAAATACAAAGGTAAGGTCCCTCTAATTTATTTTTCATGTGAAAAAATTGGACATATTGCTGAAGAAAGCTCATAAGTGCAATGGAAAGAAAGAATTCAAATCATTCAATGAACAAGGTAAGAAAACATGTTTCATGGCTAAGGATTCTAATAATTATGATGAAGAAGAAGATGAAATTGTTTACATTGCTATGAAAGATGAATCTAATAATGATGAAGAAGATAAAATGGAACTTATCTCTCATTTGAGAAAAAATGATACATGGATTATAGATAGTGGTTGCTCTAATAATATGACTGGTGATAAAACTAAGTTTGAACAATTTGAAGAATATGATGGTGGTAGTGTGAGGTTTGTTAATAATGAACCTTGTTGCATAAAAGAAAGAGGAAGAATCTCACTAATCAAAGAGCTTGTATGTGATAATGCCTATTAGGTTGAAGGTCTAAAAAAAAATCTATTGAGTGTGGCACAACTACTTAATAATGGATTCAAAGTGGAATTCATGCATGGGAATGAAAGACTACTGGCTAACAAAGGAAAGATGATTAGATCAGGCATACATACAAAAGGTAACTTGTTCTATCTTGAACTTGGTGAATGTTCATACTTTATTGCTCAAGTTGAAGAAAGTTGGTTATGGCATAGAAGGTTGTGTAATGTGAACTTTGATAACATGGAGAAAATAAAAAAATTTAGAAAAGTAAGAGGCATTCTTAGTATAAAGAAACTTGAGGTTGGTCTATGCAAAAATTGTCAAATTGGTAAGATGGGAAAATTTGGCTTTAAAAGTAAGAACTATCGGTCTAAAGAAGTTTTGGAAATTGTGCATACTGACTTGTGTGGACTCATTGGAATTGAAAGCTATACTAGAGAAAAGTTCTTCATTCTTTTTGTTGATGATTACTCTAGAATGATGACATTCATGTATCTAAGAGAGAAATTAGAAGCATTTGATAAGTTCAAATGGTGTTTGGCAAGAGTAGATAAGGAAATAGGGAAAAGACTAAAATGCTTGAGGTTAGACAGAGGTGGTGAATTCATCTCCATGAGTTCAATAAATTTTGCATTGAAAGAGGAATCAAAAGATAGGTATCAGCACCTGGAACCCCAGAGCAAAATGGAATAGCTAAAAGGAGGAATAGATCTATCATGGACTATGCAATAACTTTAATGATTGAAAATAACATTGCTATCAAATACTGAAAGGAAGCTATTAGCACTACGGTTCATACCTTGAACCAAGTATAGCTGAAGAAAGACTCATTCAAAACCTCTATGAGTTATGGTATGGCTATAAACCCAATGTAAGTTACCTAAATGTATTTGGAAGAAAATGTTAAAATTTGAAAGAATCTAGAAAAAGAAAATTTGATGTGAAGGGTGATGAAGGAATATTTTTGGGATATTTTTGCAAGAGTAAAGCATATAAATGTTTGAATTTGTTTACTCAAAAAGTCATAGAAAGTGCACATGTGAAAGTTGATGAGTTTATAGAAAGGACTAAAGAAGAAAGCAAAAAGGAACTAGAAGATTATATGAGATTTGTTTTCATTGAACATGATACAATTCTAGATGCATCTATCAATTATGAATCTTCTACTCTTGAGTCTTCAGTAATAGAGTTACAAGAAATTCAAACTAAGCTACAAAAGCCCAAGTCACATTTAGATGCTATCGAGCCAATGCCTACCGAGTTTGAAGGACATGAACAATAGACAAAATAGCCAGAACTTGAAGTTTAGATGCAAGAGGATGTCAATGCAATTCATTCAAAAGGAAAGGAACCTATTTCAGCCAAATATGTCAGGAGACATCATGCACTAGATCAGATTATTGAAGATAAATATGAAGGTACTAACATAAGAAGTAAGCTAAAATGTACTTGTTTACTTACTGACTTTGAACCTAGAAATCTCAAAGATGCATTAGAAAATGAAATTTGGATTGAGGCTATGAATAAAGAGATAGAGCAAACAAAGAAAAAAAAATATGGACTCTTGTACCCAAGCCTAAAAATAAAAATATGATTGGAACTAAGTGGGTATCTAGAAACAAGTTAAATGAAGATGGTAAGGTGTCAAGGAATAAAGCTAGACTATTATGTAAAGGATACTTTGAAGAAGAAGGAATAGACTATGGAGAGACTTTTTCTCTTGTTGCAAGATTGGAAGGTGTTAGGACCCTACTCACATATGCTACATACGAAGGATTTAAGGTATATTAGATGGATGTCAAATCAACATTTCTCAATGGTATACTAAATGAAGAAGTCTACATTGAGTAGCCTAAAGGTTTTGTTGATCCAGACAAGAAGGACATGATTTTCAAATTACACAAAGCATTGTATGGTGTGAAATAAGCCCCTAGAGCATGGTATGAAAGATTGCATAACTATCTTATTCAGATAGGTTTTCAGAGAACTAATGATAATAGTAGCTTGTATATCAAGGAAGGACTAGATAACAAGATTATTTTTGCACAAATATTTGTGGATGACACTTTGTTCATAGGAAATGATGATCTTTTGCAAAGAGTTTTTAGAGAAAATGGACAAGCAATTTGAGATGTCTATGTTTGCTGAGATCAAATTCTTTTTTGGTCTTCAAATTCAACAGAGTAAGAATGACATCTACATTACTCAGTCAAAATACATCAAGGAGATATTGAAAATTTTTGGTATGGAGGATTGCAAACAATTTGGGACTCCTATGTGCATTGGTCTAAAGCTTACCAAGGATGATGAATCAAAAGAGGTAGATCAGACATTATATAGATCAATAATTGGAAAGTTGTAGTATGTAGTTCATACAAGGCCATATATTGCTCTTGCAATTGGTATTGTGGCAAGATTTTCAGCAAAACCAAGAGAAAATCACATGATGGAAATCAAAAGGGTCATGAGATACCTAAAAGGCACTAAAGATTATGGATTATGGTACAAATTTGGAGGTAATCTAGGTTTGAAAGTGTTTACTATTGCAGATTGGGAAAGAAACATTGATGACAAAAGAAGTACAAATGGAGGTGAATTCTTTCTTGGAAAGAGGTTGGTTTCTTGGACAAGTAAAAAGAAAAATTGTGCATCCCAATTCACAGCAGAAGTAGAGTATGTTGCAGCAGCAATAAATTGTTCTAATATTGTTTGATTCAAACAATTATTGGAAGGCATGAAGGAGAAAATCAAAGAACCTATTGTGATGTTTTGTAACAATACAAGTGCAATCAACATATCTAAGAATCCAGTAATGCATTCGAAAACCAAGCACATTGCAATAAAGTATCACTTTGTCAAAGAATTGGTACAGGATAAGGAGATCAGATTATAATATGTCGATACAAAGGAACAAATTGTTGACATATTCACCAAACCATTACCTAAGGATGCATTCTTGTATCTAAGAGGTAAGTTAGGGGTCATTGCCCTATTTGAGGCTCACTAAAATGAAGTTTTAGTGATGCATCGATAGGTATCAAGTTGAAGATCTATTAGTTGATGTAGTATAATCATAAGAAAATTTCATATGAATTATTTCTTAAGGTACATTGCTACTCATTTGGTTTGTGTTGTCTTTGGCATGTGTTGTCAAAGAGGGAGAGTATACTATCATATCTTTCTAAAATTTGAATTTGTTTGTGGAGAGTTTGATGTTTGATAAGAAGCTATGTAATTCCTTCATAGAGGGAGATTACTATATTTGAGAAGTTTGTAGAATAAAATCTAAGAGGGAGAAATATTCTATTAGAAAAAGACTTGTTCTAAAATTTCATTTGCTATGACATGTTGTGTTGTCATCAATGCCAAAGGGGGAGATTGTTGAGTGCAATTGTTCAATTTTTTGTTGTCTTTGATGTTAGACAAATGTCATATTAGTTATCAAATAGAGTCTACCGAGCTCATTTGGTCAGCAAAGAAAAAGACAGCGTCTATCGAGATAAGATGGTCAACAAAGTGATTTATAGAGTCTACTGAGAGTTCTTGGTAGTTACAATATGGAGGCAATTTCTACCAAGCTCACATGGGTGATGAAGGATTTTATGGTAGAAGTTAGTTTCTACTAAGATCACAAGGTCAACGAAGGAATGGTAATGTTTACCAAGTTTACTCAGTCTCCAAAGGACTTTGCAGAATTCTCAGTGTTTACCAAGCTTCACTTGGTTAACACTAGAAATCATTTTTGGAGCAATATTTGCTAAGTAGGGTCAGCCAATGAAGGATTTCATTATTTTGGAAAATAAAGTTTAATTGTTTCATGTAATGATTATAGACAACTAATGTAATGATTATTGGTAATTATAACTTGTAAATGAGCCAATTTGACAATTTGTAATGTATAAATAAAAGGTCAAGTTATGAATTCAATAATATGGATGAATGAGCAAGCATGCAAGTGAATTAATTTTGAAGAGGAAGGTGTGAGTGAATTTTGAAGAAGGATCAAATATCCTTGAGAAGCAGCAAAGTTGTATTTGATCAAAGAGGATCTAGTGAAGCAGAACAAAGATCTATAACAACAAAGTTCAATTGCATCTCATTCACATCACTTATTGTTACTTTCTCACCATTGTAGTAGTAATTCCTAAATCTCTTAATAGAGTTGATTTAATAGCCATTTTTATAAATCCTCTAACAAGGTGTGTTTGTCTAATTTTTCATAGGGAAAAGATTGAATAAAATTTTGATGAAAAATCAATTAGGTCCTTATTTCCTGCAAATTAGGGTTGCAAACTTTATGATTTTTATATGTCATTATGCCCTATTATTTCTCTGTATTGTTTAAATTCTTTCTAATTTCTTAAGGTTTGTTATTAGAGAAATTACCAAAATACCCTGGATAAAAAGGACCCTAAATTTCTTGTTAAGTTTTTAAAGGGTTTGAAAGGGCATTCCTGGGCATACGCTTAAAGTGATTTGTGAGTGAGCACAAAGGGTTTGAAAAGGCATTCTTGGGCATACACTTAAAGTGATTTGCAAGTGAGCATTAAGGTTTTAAAGGGAGATATTATATTGTTTTATGTGGTTACAGGTGAGCCTTTAAGTGAGTAAGTAGAAATATGTTAGGTCTTGATCTACATGCTTATGATCTAGGGAGTAGCATAAGAGTGTAATACTTTGCACAATGAAAAGGCATAAAGTCCTTTATGGTATTATGTATGAAAGGGAATCGTAAGACTAAAAGTGTTGATCAATGATGTTTATGTGCCTTTTTCTTGCAAGCAATGCGGACAATTGTAAAGGCTATGCTATGATGTGAATGTGTCAGGTGGGACTTGATGAGTTGTTAAATGAGCCCTGATGCAAGAAAATTTGGTAATGAAACATCACGTGTAATAGATGGGCCCCGAACAAGTGATTTGTCAAAAATGAGTTGTGCAAATTAAATAACATGGTGGTATCCTACTTAACACTTATAGGCTAGAAGTTTTGACTTCACCTAAGCTCGCTATGTTGCTACCAGGAAGTTTGTGATTTTCACCAGTAGCGAGGTAGCGACATGCCTAAAAATGACAAACACAATAGAGTCAAGGGAAAATGATGTCACTAGAAATTAAATAATATATATGTGTGCTAGCATGTTAAGTGAGCTCAGCAACATCAGTATCTAGGACCCACCCCCATGCATAGAACATGTTAGGGAGCTTGATCATCAGATCAACATAAATCAATGATCCTTGCCATCTCACTATGAAAAGATGCATGATGTTTAGTCTATGGGACATAGTGAGCATGGGACCCATCACTTCTTTAAGGTACTTTGTTCAGTTTCTTTACCCTTTGATTTTATTTCAAATCGACGATACTCGCTAACTCACTATGGAAAGATGTGTGAAAGTTATGTATAGCAAGGTAGCGAGTTGATGACACGTGTCCTCAGTCATCCATGGAGCCAATTTTAAATGCTAGCATTAGAAGAAAGGTAAAAATGGAGTTATTTTATTGGGTTGACCACCAGCATGTTAAGAGGAAATGTGAGTTAGCCTAGTTTTCATTCCATGATCGAAGATCAACGGCTGGCATAATCCTGCAATATGGAGATGCTTGAAATTTAAGCAATGTGGGTAAGTGGTAATGCAACATGTGGCTCCACTCCGAAGGACATAAAGCTTATTACTTTTTTGAATTAAAGCCATCCAATCTAGTTAAATTGACGAATGAGATTTGAAATTTTGATGCAACTTGAGAAAAAATGACTAATGGAAGTTAATTTGGTTCAGAGCTCATTCGTGTGATTTCAATGCTTGAATATAAAATCTGATCTCGCCATTTATTGAACCACTTAATTACAAAAGGTTATCAGAATGCAAAGAATTTCTGAAGCTAGGGTACAAATTTTCACAAGGAAATATAGCAAATTGTAGCAAAGAATTTCATAGAGCAAGGCAAAATTTTGGGGTCTTCTCAGTGAAAATTGCAAATTTAATGTTGTAGATGAAATTGCAATCAGATATAGCAATATTTTCATTGATTTGACTTCTCCAGCAATTGCAAAGATGAATTGATTATTTTTTGATGTAGTTGGGAGTAGTTATGTTTTTGGCACAACACATCTTGATTTTCATGGCAAAGGGTAGAAGTGACATGTTAAGATCATATTTCAAGCTTCAGTAAAATTGTGATGATTTCTTGATATTTCTCCATGAGATATTTTGTAGATTATATGGGTGAGATATATCAAATATTTTGGGCTTCATTTATGGTTTTCAATTGCAGGTAGATGAGGAAGTTTAGTTTTAGCAAGTCTAGATTGAAGACTCTTTCAGTGGGATAGATGTCAAGTTCAGATTGCCATTCCAGAAAGATCTTCTCTCCTATATATCTTCCTTTTCTATTGACTATAGGGGTTCCAATTTTTTGAAGATTTTAGGAGGATTGTGAGACTAGTCTGGTTCCAATTCCCTAAGATTTTCTCACAGTTGTGATACCAATTTTCTTAGTGTTATTCTGTTATGAACAACATATTGTATTTCTTTTGAAGCATTTGTTATATTACATAGTCATTTTTTGTGTATTTTTTGAGTTTTGATATGTAGATGATGTATTGTTTTCAAGGAAATTAATACAAGAATTTCACCTTTCTTAGTTTCATTATGATTCTTATCTCCTACTTCTATTACTTGCAATGTTTTGTGTCTAAGAACAAAGAGCTTGGACTCAGTTGCAACCCCTTAAGGTTGTATATTAGGATGAATTTTCTATTGGAACAAAGAGCCAAGTAAATGCTTGTTTATACTGATAGGGTTATAGGTTACATCAGAAGGATTTTTCATAAGTACGAGAGTTGTTATGAATATTGATGTCTGCTTGCAAGTCAAATAGATAGATCATATGCCTAAATATATGAGTATAATTTAGGTATACATCTGCATATTAAGGTTTAGTTGATGCCCAATAGATAAGGGATTGGTCACCTTGAAGGATACATGTTTTCTATTGTTGCATACTTGGATGATGTTGAGATACAAATCTTAATCAAATATCTTTCTTTTTTGTTTAAAAGTTAAAAGAGTTTTCCCTCACTTAGTTTATCAGGTTCATGTGCTCTGTTATCAGCTATTTCACCCATGAATACTTGCATTAACATAGAAGATTAAGGGATTTTATCTATTTTCTAGACTCAGTTGTATGCCTTTACACTGGTACCATATAAAGAGTCTAAGGTCCACTTGCCTAGGTCTAATAGAGCTTGCAGAAGAAGAAGGATTTATCCTTATAGTTGGCCCAAGACTGTAGTCAAGTGCATCCATCATAGGAATTTTCTAACCTTGGATGTATTGGTCTGGTTTCTTGGTTATTTCCAAAACTTTTAAATTAGGAGCCAACAAGGTGGACAATTCTATTGAATTGTTCTAAAGTCCTCTAACAAGGCCACTCCTAGTAGGGTGTTTAAATCCTCTAATAGGGTCATGCCTAACAGTTTGTTTTGTAACCTTTAACAGGATTGGCTCCTAATAAGGCTCACTTCAAAAGAGTGAAAATTGGTAGCTAGTTACTTGGTGGTTTTTTCCATATTGGGTTTCCATGTTAAATCTGGTGTCTCTTATGTTGATGTTATTTATTTTATGCATGCATGTTAAATCTTTGTGAATGCTTAATAAGTTAGCATACATCTACTAAGTTACAACATTTTTTATGTGTGGCTAGCAAGTGATAGTAGTAACTAATTTTTAAGACATCTAAGGGATTTGTGAATTGTTTTTGTGGTAACTAATTCACCCCCCCCCCTATCAATTACTCCATTTGTATTTCTAACAAATAGGGTCTTCCTAACACACTCAATAGTGCATTAGTCAAGATTCTTTTGTAGATCAACCTATTACAATCAAAATTATATGTGAATCAATAACTATTTTACATAAAAAATGAAATATACATACACATAAAATAGAATATTTCTTACCATTAGTTGATAATCCCAATCTACATCCACCTCAGGGGCACATGGATGATTGGGAGTACTAAGACCCTACAAAAATCATCAAATTAATCATTCAATTTTACTTATGCATGTCATATATAATTTTAATACTAACAAAATTGTAATGTAGACTCTTTCATACCTCAATTAATGGCTCAAAACTAGAAACATCAACTACGACTCCCTAATCAATACAATGATGAAGATGTGGAGGAGTTCCTAATGTCATTAGCTGAAAATGATCTAGCACAAGAATTAAATGAAGTTATCAAGAATACATATTATCTTATGCCACATTATCAATTAAAATATTTGGGTACCTTTGTGAATGTAGTAATGCATCCTTCATTGTGTGGTGTTAATCCTGAAGGTGCAACATTTACATATTGTACATGTATGTAAATCTATTTGATATCACCAATTAATCAAATTCATGTACAAGATAATGTAATATAGACATACAAATTTAAATGCATTAGAATATGTACATCCCTCTAGGGAAAATAAACTCATCTAAGAGCTAGGTGACCCTAAATCATCATCATGATGACCACTTTGAATTTTCATATGTGTTCATCTCATATTGGTTTTGACAATTGAGTGTCAACACACTTAACCAATTTCTAAGATGATGCCGAGTATAATATATACGCCAAGCTATAGTATGTGCTGAGCCAAAAATTCAATAGGTTCCAAGAAAGTATCAAGTGCCAAGTGATGTGATGCCAAGTCAATATAGGTGCCAAGAAAAGTATAGAAGCTGAGTGAAATAGAGCTACTATAGGAGTTGACTAAGAGAAAAATTGTATATGTGTTGAGCATTAGTAATCAGTAAGTGCAGAGTAACATAGAATTAACATATGAGTTTGTGCCTTCACAAACTCAGATATAAACCATTTTTTGAGCCAACTCAAGATGAATCTCAAAGAATCTAAAAGATAAGATCAAATATATTACATTCCCTATGTAATCAACATGTAGCCAATCAGAAAAATGGAGAAAGCATGCAACCAATAGGAAAAGTGTAAAGATTTGAGTGAGAAAAGATGGTTGAATATTGATTGTAGATTCATACCTAACCTAAGTCTTGAAGCCTTTATAAGGAGGTTGAAACCCCATAATTCATGTATGTGAGAGTTGTATGGAATGTATCAGAGAATGCTAGTGAAGTTCAAAGGGGTGTAAAGACATAGAGAAAGAGTAGCACTATAGAATCAAGTTGGTTAGAATAGAGCATCAACACTACAAAAAGGGAGTTATTAGATCAAGAAGGATTAGATCAGATTGAGCAAAACAAGGATCTAGAATCAAAAATTGAAGATTTTAAGTTATCAGGTCAACACATTCTAATACTTTCTAGCTATTGTATTAGGAATGAAAATCCTATGGAGATAGGTTGGTTTAATAGCCATGTTGTAAACCTTTAATAAGGTGATAAATCCTTTAATAGGGTGACATTCCAAGAGAGTGCTTGTAAATACTTTAACCAAGTCACTTTTAACATGGTGTAAAGCCTTTAACAGGGCATGCCTTTCATAAGGAAGACCATTGGAAGTAGTCAAACTTTGTAACCTTAATCAGTTACATATTGCTGTGGTGATAATTTGTGGGTATCATCCCCACCCTAGTTTTACTTTCTCATTTTGGAGGGTTTTTGGGTGACCAAAATCTTGTGTTATCTATTTTCATGCATGTCTTTACATTCATGTTTATTAGAAAATGTTAGATGCATGTGAATGATCTCAGTTAAAATTTTTAGAGGTTAAAGTTTGTTACTTCTAATTCACCCCCTTCTAAAAAGTAAATCTTCCCACTTGTAAATTCCAACAATTGATATCAAAGCTGAGTTCTTTTAAGGAGAATCATTACAACTTGGAGAAAAGATATAGAAGTGGAAGTCTAAAAACTTGGGAAGATAATAGAGAACCAAGTGATTGAGATACAACTCATTCTACACTCTCTAGAAGAAGCTAGTGAAGAACTAAGAAAATCCTTAAAGAGAAGAAGAGAGATTGCCATAGCTGAGAATGATACACAGTACGAGGAGATTAACACTTGAAAAGTGTTTGCAAATGGAGATTCCAAAGAGTTTGATGCAACAATATAAGATTTGATGGATAAGAATAGAGCTCAAGTAGAAGAGATTAGAACTCTCATTATTGAACAAGAATCACAAGCCATGATGCTCTATGAAGTAACTGAATAGAAGAAAATAGCCATTAAAGATAAGGCTATGATAGAATAAGACAAGAGGAACCTTGCTAATAGATTGGAGGAAAAGTCAATTGAGCTTACAATAATTTTCAACATGTAGCTAGAGACCGTAAGCTAGATGATGAATGCACATCATGAGCTAAATGTTAAGGACATTGATATCTCCACACTAAAGATGCAAAATGAACAATTGAAAAATGACTTGAAAAGAGAGAAGGAGATTGTAGAGAGCTTCAAAAAACACAATGAGGCTATCAAGTACTTTGAACACCTGATAAAATCACCAAGAGCCAACAATGATACTTCAGGACAAGGATACACTAGCATTGAAAAAAGGAGAGGCATCCAAGACTACAGAAGAAAGAAGTGACAAAGCTAAGAACACTAAACCCACATGTCATTTTTGTGTTATAAAAGGACATACCTCTAATGTATGTAGAAGTAAGAACACTCATTAGCATGACAAACCTAAGAATATGGGTCATTATCACAAGTGCAACAAGCAAGGACATCAAGCACATGACTATAGGACTAGAACCATTAGGACACCAAGATTTGAAGGTCACTACTACAATTGCAAGAAGTATGGACATAGAGCTTTTGAGTGCAGATCAAAGCCTATGTATCAACTAGAAAGGTCAAAAAATCATGGATATCACTACAATTGGGACTACAACACTAGGCACAATTGTCACTACTATCCTAAAAACTACTTAAGAACACATTTTAGTGGAAACTACAGTAGATGGTTGAGCCAAACTACATGCTTCAATTGTTTGAAGACTAGAAACATAAGCATAAATTTTCCAACAAGGTCAAAATAACCCAACTTAGAATTCAACAAAGAAAATGGGAAGGTAGATGTGGAACACATTAAAGGAGAAATGAATGAAACATGGAAGAAGAAAGATGGAGGCAACACATCTAATGGAGAGATCACTTCACCTAAAAGATCAAGTGGTTACACATCATCTAACTAAGAAAAAGAAGGTATGTGGGACTGATATACAAAGCTTTATCTTACATCAATTCCAAGACAAGAAATTACTTAAAAGGAGAGATCAACATGAATAGAGATGCAAAGTTAAAACTTCAAGTTTTCACTAGTGTTGCTAAGTGAGAAAAGTTGCCTTCAATTGCCAACTAAAATCCTAGTACATGTTGAGTTGTTTGCTAAAGTTAGTAGAAGCCGAGTGGTTAGTTGCAACTGAGTTGGTAGTGGATGTTGAGTAAAGGGATATTTTAGTTGAAGTTGAGTAAGGTAAACTCCAGTGTATGCCAAGCGGTGGAAAGATAATGGAAGCCAAGTAAAGCAGAATTGCTTAAGGAGCTGAGTGGATAACTATAAATGCACTAAGCATTAAATGCTATGAAATAAGGGTATATGATCATATTTTGAATCATTTTTTGCCATAAAAAAAAAAAAGAGAAAAGATGAAGGGTGCAGAACAATTTCCAAGCAGAGTTTGGAGCATTTAAGCAGATTTCTACGAAGATTCAACACATTTTCATTGATTTCAAGGTATTTATACTAGTGCCGAGCTATGCAATTTGAAAATTTCTTCATGTTTAAACCCTAGTTCAAATAAATGGCCTCTAGTTATAGGAAACCTCAATAAAAAGAGCCATTTGAAGTTCAATTAGTGTTGAATGAAGTTAAGCAACCTAATTTTTGAACTATCCCTGAAGTTGCCTACAAAATAACCTAGCCAGAGCCCTATCTGTATTTCCTCATAAGGTAGAAATGGTGCAAGATCTTAGGAGATGTTATAACTATAAGATAGGAGCCATTAGAGATATGGAAATTAGAGAATCTTATGATAGATTGTGTGAGAATAGAGTCTTGAAGGAAGAGTTTCAAATTGTTGAGAAGACAGGTTTAACTCGTGCCCTAGAATTCCCTACTATTTTTGAGACTGAATGGATAAGAATTGTGTTGAGTAGGATTCATGATGGTAGTTTATGGTTAGAAGATGGCCCAGTCAAGATATCAAAGAGCATTGTTCATAGGGTAATAGCGTATCCAACCCTAGATTGGCCCAAAACCCTAAGGAGTGACTATAAAGAAGCTATTGAGAAAATATAGGAGCCAAGTGGAACAAGAGAGGCATGACCATAGATACTATTAAGGATCCTCTTGTTGATTTTTCTATCAAAGTCATATCCCACAAGTTTTATCAACCTAGCAAACTCAATAGTGGTCCATGTATTGCAATGGATGTTGGTTATAAACTTGTTAAAAAGGATCATACCTATGACTTAGCAGAATTGCAGTTACAAAAAATCAATGAAAATATTGGAGCTATAAGAAGAACAAAGGGAGCCTAATGTAAATTTGGTGCAATTTTGATTTGTATATTTTTCTATGTACAGAATGAATTTCCATCTTTTGGAAAAGTTAGATGGAAGATAAACAGGTCCATTGTAGCCCAGGTGAATGAATATATTGAACAAATGTGGGCAAATCTTGAGATATGAATGACTAGTTATTTTGAAGATTTCAAGAATTCAATGATGTAGAGACTTAGAAATCTAGTCTCACTTGTGGAGCAACACACAAATGACATTTTCTTTCTTGTTGACATTGATTACACTTACATTAAAGTAGCCATACCAAGGGTAAGATGGCTTAGACCTCTTGGTTATGAAATAAACATTGATGAGGCATCTACAACCATAACATCTCTACTAGTAGAGGAGGTGGAAAAGAGTACACCACATTTTGCACATATGATGTGGTGAGATCCAAAGTGGATATGGAGTTAAAAACAACTTATACACTTAAGAAAAAGGATAAATTAGTAAAGAACCTCAAAGAAAAATTTGGAGAAGGTACAATAGAGGAAAAGGAAGAAGAAGATGAAGAAAAATATGAAGAGGAATAGGGGCAAGGACCACTAGCATTAACCCAAGGAATGGGTGAAGATGCTGAAGAAGAAGAAGGTGTTGAGTAGGAAGCACCTAAGGCAAAACCAAAAAAGAGGAAAGCACAAAGGAAACCTACTACATAGCTTAAAGGCAAGAAGAAAATGGCCAAACCAAGGCCAACAAAGCCTACCACAAGGGTAGATGCAAGGGAAACAACTAAGGTGGCAAAAGAACAAGAAAAGAAGAAAGTCACAAAACATAGAAGGCCAATAGAGAAAAAGAGGAGAAAAATGTGGCATCTCCAAAGTTAGATGAGGAGAGGATAAAGTCAGATGACAATGAGCAATTCAGAGTGGTAAGTCATACCACTAAATCTAACTTAGAAAATGTTGGTGACAATGTTAAGGATAATGCAAACTTTTTAGGGCTAAAAGGCATTGATTTCAATAAGCTAACAAGAGAAGAGAAAAACATAGTGGAAGAGTCAATTTACACTATGATGGCCAAGTTCAAAAACACTCCACTTGAACTTGATAATACTATGCCTAAGGAGCTATACTCTATTGTAGAAAATAAATGACATTATTGCCTAAATATGGAGAAAGAAATAAGGGAGTCAAATTTGTCTTGTGTAATGCCTAACCTCACTAAAGGTCAAATAAGTAAGGAAAACAAGAAGCATGGGAGAAAATTTGCACCCAAATACAAAGCCTTCAACATTTTCCAAAATAAGATTGTGGATGTTGTGAAAAAGTCCACACAAAGGTGATATGGAAATAGCTAAAGAGAAACAATAGAAACAGAGTGTCCAAGATACACAATTTCTACTACTTAATCCTCTACATGCAACACCTACACCTATAGAAACTATAATTGTGAAGGACGTTCTTGATACTTCAAGTTAGAAGATTAACCCATTGACTGCAAAGGATCTTAGAAAGATCCTTCACCAAATAACTTTAAAATCACAATTATGTACCAATCTAGTTTTTGTGAGTGTAGAATAACTACAGAAGGTAGTAGCTAAGATAACCAAGGAGAAGGTGAATCCATAAGAACCACCTTCACAAACTCCAATAGCTACAAGTGGACAAACATAAGAGCAACAAGCACAAGATGCCTCTGCTAAGGTTGATTCCACAGTGATAGTAACTTCAACTACCGAGAAGCAAGCAAAGGAGAAGACAAGACAAAAGGATACCTCTACTCCTACAACACAAATTCAAGGTGCACCTCATCTGATCACTATAATTGATCAAGGCAGAACTGAAGAAGAAAAGAGGAGAAGACCCCTAAGGAGAGAGAACAAGATGGAATATAGATGTTGGTCAATTTTCCTACTATACGGACTCCTACTAAGCAGTTGAGCATTGATGTAGTACCATTGCATATATCAGCAATAGGCTTGAGTTCTACCAAGGTAGCAAGGGTACTTCACTATGGAGACCTTGTACTTGATGAGGAGATAGTCATACCAAGCTATGACTATAAAGAAAGGAATATCAAACAAATCAATAAAGTGAAAGAGGCACTGGAGAAGAAGAAAAAGTAAGAGATACTCAAGAATGAGTATAGGTAGAGACAAGCATTGAAAGAAATTAAAGACATCTTTCTTGCTGCTTTTAGCCTACCAGTACCTAAAAGAGACAAAGCTCATCATGGAGCAACTATCCAACATAGTGGACTGGGTACAAAATGAAGACCTAGACACTAATGTCAAATTACTTGAATGGTCTAAGAAGAAATTTTAGATGAAGGTAAATGAGAAAATATCTAGTGAAATATCACTAACATAGGTTGAACTAGCTAACAAGGTTGAGAAGGTCAAATAATTGCTTGGGACTATATTCTCACTATACGTCAAATTGTGTGATTTCTCATACTTCACACAAGAAACAAGCTAGAGGATATTAAGCTTGGAAATGAACCTCAAAATATCTAGTACACATCTAGCCAAGGATCTAGCTCAAAGTGAGAAGCATTTTGATACAATGCTTCACACACAAAGGAAATTAACTGTACTCATAGTAGATGAGGCAAACACCAAGGAAAAATTATTACAAATTTAGTCTATAATAACCCCTCACATGGAATTTTTCCACAAAGAGATGGCCTATGTAGAGAATGTTTTAAAGAAAGATCCTAATCTTTCTACATTAGAAGGCTTGGTACACCTTGTAGCAGAGACAACCATTTATTTTAAGCACTAGAAATTGCATTGGATAATTAGGATGCTTCTCTAAAAATCATTATCGAGGTAAATAAATTTTTTAAAGCTAAATATTCAATTCATTCATAGAACCCTTTGAAATAAGTGTCAAAAAGGAGGAGATATATTAAATTAAGGGGATATTTAATTGAGGGAAATACCCAAAATAAAAAAGACCCAAAGGGGGAGGTTTTTTTTTGGAGTTTTGAGGAAAGATAAGGAGACACAACCAAAAGGATATAAAAACTGCAAGGGAAAATGTGTGAAAGGGGGAGCAAAAATAGAGTAGAAATAGAGTAGAGTAGACAAGGAAAGGAATGACAAGGTAGAGATAAGGAGTATTAGAATAATCAACATGAGACAAATCCAACTTAAGGAATTTTGGATCTAGAAATAGCACATCAGCTCAAGGGGAGTTAAAAAAATTTAAGGTATATAGTCTTCTACAAAATTTTGAACAAGTTTTTGAAGTTTTGTACGTATGCCAAACAAGTTGTATATTATACTCATAAAGATCAGATTCATAATGCTTAGTTAAGTGTTTTTGACACTCATGTCAAAGGGGGAGATTGGTGGTCTCAAATTGGTTTTGACAATTAAGTGTCAACACACTTACCAATTTCTAAGATTATGTTGAGTATAATATAGATGTTGAGCTACAGTATGTGCCAAGCTAGAAATTCAATAGGTCTTGAGTGAACTTCGAGTGTCAACCAAGTATCAAGTGCCAAGTGATAAGTGATATTAAGTCACTATAGGCGCTGAGCAAAGTATAGGAGCCAAGTGAGACAAAGTTACTATAGGAGCCAAGCAAGATAGAAATCCTATATGTGTCGAGCATCAGTAATCAATAAGTGCCAAGTAACATAGAATCAACATATGAGTTTGTGCCTTCAAAAACTTAGATGTAAACCATTTTTTGAGTTGACTGAAGATGAATCTCAAAGAATCTAAAAGATAAGATCGAATCTATTACATTCCCTATGTAATCAGCATGTAACCAATCTAAAAAAATGGAGAAAGCATGCAACCAATAAGAAAAGTGTAAAGATTGGAATAGGAAAAGATGGATGAATATTAATCATAGATTCATACCTAACCCTAAGTCTCAAAGCCTTTATAAGGAGGTCAAAACCCCATAATTCATGTATGTGAGAGTTGTACGAAATGTATGGAAAATACTAGCAAATTTCAAAGGGGTGTAAAGACTTAGAGAAAGAGAAACATTGTAAAATCAAGTTGGTTAGAACAAAGCATCAACACTACAAAAAGAGAGTTATTAGATCAAGAAGGATCAAATCAGATTGAGTAGAACAAGGATCTAGAATCAGCAATTGAAGATTGTAAGTTATCAAGTCAACACATTCTAATACTTTCTAGCCATTGTATTAGGAATGAAAATCCTATGGAGATAGGTTGGTTTAATAGCCATGTTGTAAACCTTTAGCAAGGTGATAAATCTTTTAATAGGGTGACATTCCAAGTGAGTGTTTGTAAATCCTTTAACTAGGTCACTTTTGACAGGGTGTAAAGCCTTTAACAAGGCAGGCCTTTCACAAGGCAAACCATTGGAAGTGGTCAAACTTTGTAACCTTAATCAGTTACATATTGCTACAATGATAATTTGTGTGTGTCATCCCTACCCCAGTTTTACCTTCTCATTTTGGAGGGTTTTTGGGTGACCAAAATCTTGTGTTATCTATTCTAATTCATTTCTTTACTTTCATTTTTATTAGAAGATGTTAGATGCATATGAATGATCTTAGTTCAAAGTTTTAGAGGTTAAAGTTTGTTACTTTTGATTCACCCCCTCTCAGAAGTAAATCTTCCCACTTGTAAATTCCAACATTATGATCATATAATAAGACAAATAAGAAAATTATTTATTCATTTATTAAAGAAGCACATTCAATTGAATCAAATTAACGTGAAAATGAATATACCTATAAATGAGTGGTATCATGCCCACACCCAGAGTCTAATGTGAAAGTTGATGGTTTAGCACAAAACTAATGCAGATGGATACAAGTTTTGAGTTAACCTCTAATATAATTATATTATAAATAGATGTATTAATTTAAATTATTACATTGATACAGACCTATGGGGTCATCAAAATGGTGTAAAATGAGGCCAAGGGATCAATGCTAGTGCTAGAAACACTTTGGCCTTGATTTTCTAACAATGTCAAGACATAGTAATTTATTAGTCATTCACATACATATGACATGTTATTAACAAAATAGTTTAAAATATAATTATTTATATTTACTTCCGTATCAATGCCAAATGTGGCATTGAGAAAGTCATCTATCATCACCCCAGTATCTTTATCCAATCTCCTACAAGTGTCAAATGTGCACAGAGATCCACATGACATGCACATGTGATTGCTAGTATGACATGGCTCATCTACAACCAAAGGAAAGGCACAATGGGTGAGGATCTAGTCCAAAGTTCTAATACTACCTAGAGTATTGGCCTCTACATGTTCCTTTAAAATAAAAGGAATAGTAACATGCTCCACATGTGGCTTGCCAATAGGTGTCCTAACAACATTAGGTTCACTAAGTTCCCTTGGCTTATCAAATGACAATCCCTCAACTCTACCCTAAGAAGGAAGAATATAAAAATAATTGAGGATCTCCCCAAGGACAAACTCACAATACAATTTATTTAAGAAATACTTTAGAACATCAAGATTATTATGAGGGGAATCAAACACCATCCACCATCTATCCCAAAAGTTATTTTAAATACCTTCAAAAATGCCCCAATGGATGGGAAACCTTTTAGGTGTTGTCTTCAATGTGTCTTCTTCTCCAAGATTTTTAAATAAAAAATATATGTCATCTTTGGTAATATGCTTATTTTTTATATCTTCATATGAAAATTTATCAACATAATATTTTTTTTGCTCTTCTCTTTTATTATGCCATAGATTCAGTTGGCCAGTAATAGATGGTACCTAACCAACAATGGTCTCAAGGGATTGTGCCAATAATGCCCTACTAGGACTATTATGAAGAAAACCATTCAACATCCTAAAATTTGTTTCTAAATCCATTTTCCCTATTTCAATTTCATTCAACTAATTTTCTTGGGTTCCTAGAGGAGGTCTTTCAATTGGTGGAGGTTGTGGAAGTGGTTATTCTTCATTTTGAGAGTTTTTAGGTTGATCCTATGGAGGGTTAGGTGGATTAGGTGGTTGGTTGTTCACAAGTGGATTAGGTGGCGGATTCTCTACATTACCTAAAAATTTAAAAAGTTACTAATTTTAAAAACTAAACAAACCACAACCAAAATTTTAAAAAACCATTAAAAACACAACATTGAAAAAAAAACAAAGTTAAATTCATACCTCTTTGACTAGTTTGGGATTTTTGATGTCATGGAGCCATATCTTGTTAGAATTATTTAGAATTTAATTGAGAGGAGGGGGTTGAATCAGTTATCCAAGGTACAAATGTACAAATATAAAACTTTTCACAGCTTAGTGAACCCATATCCATGAAACATATTCATCATGCATGCATCCATTAGATCATAAAATCACTAAACTTGTAGGTTACAGTCAAATCAACTTTGAAAAAATGTAAACATGAAATATAATAGATTCAATAACACATTTGACACAATTATTTTATGTGGAAACCCAATTTGGAAAAAACCACTAGTAACATGCTACTCATTCTCACTCTTCTGAAGTGATGCCCTATGAAAGGCCAACCCTATTAAAGGTTACAATACACACTATTAAATGTGATCTGGTTAGAGGATTTTAATCACCCTATTAGGAGCAAGCCTTGCTATAAGAATTTAGATCATTCACTTGGAATGTCACCCAATTAAAATGATTTACAAATGATTGCTAGGTCAACCTTAATCCAAAGGATTTACCCAGACTAGTACAATTATTAGAAAGTAATAGTAAGGCTTGATCTAAGAATAACTTACAACTCACTTGCAGATTATAGATCTTTTTTTTGGACCTTCATTCCACTTGGCTGTCACACAATTTAGCTCTAATAGCTTGTTCACCCTTCAAACATTCATACCCTTAAGCCTTCTTTCTTTTCTTTCCAATAGCAGTCTCTTTTGTTCAATCACTAATGAAGCAATACTTTAGACCTCTTTTCTAACTTAGGTTATTCAACATTGATCCAATTTGCATCTGACCAACCATCTCTATAAATAGAAAATTAATACCTTTTTATGTTCATCCACTATCATCCATTTTAGGGTTAGGTAGGATTCAATGAATTTAGCTATCTTTTCATTTTAGTCCCTTCTAGAAACTTCTCCTTCAATCCTCTTTGAATTCACCTAAAAAAGGTTTACTATCAATTATGTGCCACCAACTCATCATAGTTATCTTTCATATGCTTCATAAAATTCAAGAAAATAAAATAGTTGGCTCAAATTTATCAAATCCATGATTTAACATGAATACTAGCACTCAACTTCTATATTGTTCTTCCACTCATCATCAACTAGATCACTCAAAAAACACTAAAGTTTACTATTTCTCCACATCATCTAAACTTTACTCGTCTTACACTGTATCAATTGGTATATACCAAAATTTGACTTTTCTTGGCTCCAACTGATTTTCTACTTGGCTTGCACTAACTTTTCTTGGTACCTACTATCCACTCGATCAAGCTTGGTAGACTCAATTTTTCTTACTTGTTCTTCTAGGCTTTATTAGTTTACCCAACCTTTGTAACCATAAGTATATAATCAATGCATTATATCATCACTATCTTAACTAATCTTTGTACTCCCTTTTACATACCATAACTCAACCTTTCCTCTAGGTGCTTTTGTTATCTCATTTGATCAAATCCTCCTCATCAATCAAACAAATGATAGTACTCAAATGATCTAAGCAGTTATCTTACCAGCAAGTAGTAGGTTTGACATCAATGACAAAATAATGATTGAAATACATTCTCATACTTGTATCAATCTATTTTAAACACTCTCCCTCTTTGGTATTAATGGAAAACTAGTACAACTAGTACAACCAACAATAATACCAAAAAGAAAATAAGTCTTTGTATTGAAATCTCTTCCTCTATCATCTTTTAGCTTATGTATAGGTTACAAAATTATGTTATGGTCCACATACAATCAACACAATAAATTCCTCCTTATGAATCCCTCTTGATCACTTCCTCTCTTTTAAGTTCTATCACTATCCTTATATCTCCCTCATCACTATCTTCCTCTTACTAGGTAGATGTAATCATTTCTCTCTCTATAGAACCCATCAGGTACACTATCTCCCTTTGAGTAGATATTCCATGTTTCTTCTTTTTTGTATCACTTTCTCCCTTTCTATGTAATATTATCTCCTTCTTTGACAAAAATGCCAAAGACTTGTCATCTTAATATGTAGATATGAACATTTCCAATTTCTCCCTCTATCACCTAGCTTGTGACTAATCTACAATTCTAGCTCTTTTGATTACTTTATGCAGCTCCTAAAGTAAGATCCACTACATCAATGTTTAACATATGTCAATTATCTTAGTTGATGTAGGGCACTTCTCATGCTACTTTACATAGCTTTGGATAGGGGTATCACTCCTAGTTTTTTTACCTCTTAGATACTCTTGAGAATCCTTAGGTAATGCTTTTGTGAAGATATCAACTATTTTCTCTTTTGTATTCACATATTCCATCTTCACCTCTTTATCTTGAACTAACTCTCTCAAGTAATGATACTTGATTTCAATGTGTTTTATCTTTGTATCCATCACATGATTCATTGATATATTTATAGCACTTGTATTATCACAATAAAGTGATTTTCTCCTTCATACCTTTAAGTAGGTGTTTGATCTATACAATGTTTGTATAATATACTTTAGTAGCAACATATGCAACTTGAATAGTGATTGAGATATGTAGTTTTGTTTCTTGCTAGTCCATGTAACTAGCCTTTTCCTAAGAAAAATTCTCCTACACTAGTACTCTTTCTATCATCAATATTCCCAACCTAATCAACATCAATGTAGGCTCTCAACTCAAATTTTTCATTTTTCTTATAGTATATACCATATTCTTCTATTCCTTTTAGATATCTCATTATTTGCTTAACAACCATCAAATGATTCTCCCTAGGATTAATAGAGAATCTTGCAACTATCCCAATAGATAATGCAATATTAGGTTTTCTATGTACTACATACTGCATTTGCCAATCATAGACCTATATAATGTTTGATTCACCTCAGTTAAATCATCATTCTTTGACAATTTATGTCCCATCACCATAGGTGTGTTTATTGCCTTGGAATCTTCTAATCCAAAGTTTTTAGTATCTCATTTACATATTTTGAGTGAGTGATGTATATACCATATTTCATTTGATATACTTGTAAACCCACAAAGAACTTGATCTCTCCAAATATAGACATCTCAAATTCTTTCTTTATTTCATTTGCAAAAGCTTTACATAATTTATCTTGACCTCTAAATATGATATCATCAACAAAAATTTCAGATAGTAAAATACCCTTTCCTTTCTCTATCTTTAAGTATATATTGTTATTACCATCAATCCTATCAAATCCAATTTCCAAAAGATAATTATGAAGCCTTTCATACCATGCTCTTGGTTCTTGCTTCAAACCATATAAAGATTTGTGTAGTCTACATACCATGTTTTTATTGTTAGCATCAACAAATCCTTCTAATTTTTCTATATAAACATCTTCTTCTAATATGCCATTCAAAAATGTAGATTTAACATCCATTTGATAAAATTTAAAACCTTTGTATGTAGAGTAAGAAAGTAGAGTTCTTAGTCCTTCCAATCTTGTAATAGGACAAAATATTTCTCCATAATCTATCTCTTCTTCTTTTGCATACCCCTTGAAAAATAGTCTTGCCTTATCCCTTGTGACTTCACCATTTTTATCTAACTTGTTTCTGTATACCCACTTGGTACCAATCACATTTTTATCTTTTGGTATAGGAGCTAGAGTCCATGTCTTGTTTTTCTCAATCTATTCAATCTCTTCTTTCATGGATTTACTCTAGTCCATATCTTCTAAGGAATCTTTCACTTTTTTAGGTTCATGCATTCTAAAAAAACATGTATCATTTCTCAACTTGTTCCTTGTCATCAATCTTGCATCTTTATCTCCAATAACTTTTGCAATAGGGTGATGTCTCTTGACATACTTTGACAATCTTGGTTTTGCTCTATTTTTCTCATTTGATCTATCAACTTTTGAATCACTATGCAGTTCTCTATCAGGTAATTCAACATCTCTTTCATGTACACTAATCTTAGAATCAAAATGTGCCTCATCTTCATTCTGTAACTTGACACTTGATTATAGCTTAGTTCTTGAATGCAACTTGATATTAATTGTATGTGACTCAATAGTCAATGAAACTTGTTGTTGATTTGAAACTTGATTTACATAATCTTCATCAGTAGGCATACCTTCATTGAAGTATATAAATGATTTGTATTCCTTTTTTTCCTTTATAGTTTCAGCCTTATGTACTTCTATATATTCATCAAATTTCACATTTGCACTTTCCACAACTTTGTTAGTGTCAATATTTAAACACTTATAAGCTTTACTTCTTGTGGAATACCCAAGAAATATACATTCTTCAATTTTTGCATCTAATTTACCATTCTTGAAATCTTTGAGAATATAGCACTTTCTTCTAAATACCTTAAAATATTTCATATTAGGTGAGTATCTAGACCATAGTTCAAAAGGTGGTGAATGAGTACCTTTTTTTGGAAATATTCAAGAGTATGCTAGGTTACCGAGAGGGGAGGGGTGAATTAGTAACCTTTAAAACTTTATCAAATTCAGTACTTTATAGCAATAAACCAATTATCATTTGATCTAATTGCATGCATGAGAAACTAAAAACATAAAACTATTTATAACACTTGAACACAATGATTTGGTGACCCATATACCTTCCAAATAGAAAGTAAAACTAGAGTGGGGATGAAACTCACAAAAATTCAATATTGTAGCATAAAGTTGGCCTATTAAGGCTTACAATGATCACTTCTAATGATCTACCTTGTTAGGAGCAATTAGGACTACTAGGTACACCTTGTTAGAGGTTTTACAAATACACAATAAAGTATGCACTCGGTAAAAATATTTTGAGAAAGACTGTTAATTCTACCTTGTTAAAAGATTTAGACCAATTCACCTATTAGAATGAAACAGTAGATCTCTAACTTACAACTAAATTGTTGATCAAGATTCCTTGAAGTACTGATAAGCTTTTGTGATGGATATGTCTTTGTTGCTCCTTTTCTGATATGGCCTTCAATATATAATTTATCCACTATTTGATCACATTCACATTTTTACACACTTATGTTCATGAATTTCATATTCACACACATTGGATATGATACAATACATTACATATATACCAATCCAATTTACATAATAAAAAAGTTGGCCATTATACAATTTAACACCAATATTACAAAGTTGACCCAAATGAAGATAGTTGGGTTCTGAAGACTGACTTGGTGAAGTTCTGATACTCGACACCCACTATCATTACTCTACATTATCATGCACTCAGTAGAAGTAGAAGCTCAGTCCATACTAATCATCTCAAAGTAGTGTTGACCTTGGTCTACACTAGTGACTCAGTAGATACTTTGTAACTTGTCATCAACTGAATCACTTAGTAAACACTAACTTCACATATGGCTTGGTTAACACTAGTTTCACATCACATGAACTACTAGCTTAGTAGAAACTATATTTAGCATGGTAACCACTAAAGTGCTTGGGATGAACTACTAGACTTCACACTGCTTGATTCTGCTCGGTTTGAACTGCTGCACTTCACACCAATTGAATTCCCTTGGTAACCACTGGAATGCTTAGTGGCCACTGAATTACATGGAAAACACTATATATTTTTCAATGAACTTAGTAACCATACAAAATCTTAATAAAAAACTTGACTGATATGTCAACAATCTATCCCTTTGGCATTAGTGACAAAAACACTTATCGACCAAAACTTATATACATCACCATGTGATATTGGCTTGGTAGAATATACTGTTTTGAGATTTTTCAAAATTTGTCTTTGTAAGTATATACAGTATACTATATAACTTATCTACAAAATTCTCCTCTGCTATATACATTTTCTCCCTTTGCATGATTCTCCCCCATACAATATACATAGTGTCTCACTATACATAGTCTCTCCCCCATTTTGACAATAATGCCAAAGATGTATTCAAAACTTATTTACATAGAGACACCAAATGAGATAGAAACTTAGAATGTACCTTAAGAATAAGTGCTAGGGTTTTATCCCAATTTTCTTGCAAAATCTTGCATGTATGTAGAGAAATATATACTTCTACAAAGAGCTCTATCATGTGATTTGCAATAAAGAAGTTATTGTCATGGATGAAGGTTTTTGAATAAACAATATATTTCTGCATTGTATCCATGATAGGAAGGACCATATTCTAAATATCTATCAATGTAGATTGGATCCTTACTTCTTCTCTCAACAACTTTTCCTGCATGTCTGATAGAAATCTTATCTTCATATGATGTGCAAAGCTTGAACTATGGTCAAGTTGCAACTACTGAGCATTGGCTTTTAGATCCTCATCAATCTTTGTCAATTTTCTCTTTATCTCCTTTGTGAACTTGGCAACATAAAACAACTTTCCAAAAAGTGGTGTCACATTAGTGCAAGAGGTTTCAAGATTGGTCAAAATTGAGGAAAGCTCAACTTGATGGATAACAATTTGTTGAGCAATGTGCTCAAGCACTTTATTGTCAAATTTCTTTTTAGCTTTCTCAATTAACTTATCATGTCCACTAGTTTCCTCATTAAACTTTTGGATTGCCTCTACTCATTGCAACAAAATAGGTTGAGAAGAATTAACCTCAATACCTATTGCCTCAGACAAAATGTTTTTAGTATCATCTATAATTTTATATTCCCTATCTCTCTCCTCTCTTAATTTCTCTTATTTTACCTTCTTTTGGAGGAGTTCACTAGCTATATGCATTTGATCCATAGTAAGATTATAAAAGTCCCATTTGGGAATTTCTATTTCCTCTTCTATCTCCTTGCCTCTACTCAAAAATCTTGTACTCGGTCGAGCCTTAGGTTCAACTAATAATGCCTTTGTATCCAAGATGGAAACAATTGTAGATATACTAGGACTTTTTGTAAAAGTTGATATAGTACTAACTGATGGAATACTAATAGTAATGCTTGTTGAATCCAAAATTGAAGAAGTCATAACTAAAGTATCCATTACTGAAGTAGACAAAATTGTAGAATCCAAAATTGAAGTACTTACTGTTGAAGAGCTTAAAATTGTAGAAGATGTTGTATTCATGTTTGATGACTCGGTAGCTTAGTTTGCACTAATTTTTCTCAGCACCTACTATCCACTAGGTCAAGCTAGGTAGAATCAATTCTTTTTACTTGTTCTTTTAGATTTTGTCAGTATATACAACCTTTGCAACATTAAGTAGATAATCAATGCATTAAATCATCACTATCTTAACTGATCTTTGTACTCCCTTTTACATGCCATAACTAAACATTTTCTCTATGTGCTTTTGTTATCTCATTTGATCAAATCCTCCTCATTAATCAAATATTTGATAGTACTCAAATCATCTAAGTAGTTGACTTACCAAAAAGTAGTAGGGTTGAGATTAGTTACAAAAAAAATGATTGAAACATATTCTCATACTTGTATCAATCTATTTTCAACATGTCTCATGCAAATTGGAGTTAAAAAGGGCAAAAATGGGGCATACATGCTCCTTGGAAGTGAAAGTAAACACCAAATCTGTAGAGAGAAAAAATAGAGAAATAAGGAATGGGTCTCAAGTTTTTTTATTATAAAACTTTTCAATAGTGCGATTGTGCTATGTAATTCATTATTTTTATATAGTGTAATCGCACTACCAATTTGATGAGCCATAGGCTCATGCTTCCCAAACCATAGCACGGTCATGCTATAGTACAATCACACTATAGTACGATCATGCTATAGCATGATTGCACTATACCTTAGATTAGAGAAAAATAAAATGTGGCATGTTTTTGGTCCACAAATTTGTGCACTTACCAAAATTTTGTTCCACTTTATAGGATCCAAGATACTTAATGGTGCTCAAAGTTATATTGTGATATGTTAAAAATTCCTTTGTTTGTTATATTCTTCTTCTATTTTTCATCTAGTAATTTTTAACATTGAGGAACAATGCAAAGTATTAGAGGCATTTTTAAGGAAATTTTAATTTTTTTATCGTCCTTTTTATTCATGTCTTCTTCTTCATATTATGACACCTTAACCTTGATTAAACATCCTTATGAAATCATATATCAAATATATTTTCACTACTATGGGTTCAAACATTGAATAATCCAACCCCCTTACCTTGAATTTCTTGTTTAAATTTTGTAAATATCAGGTAAATTTATTTTGGGGTGACATTCCATAGAAACTATTTGAAGATTTGTACCATTGGTCTCATTATTCTATGTAACAAAGTGGTGGTTTTAAACACGGCTTAACTACCTCATGTATTTTTATAAGTCAAGTGTTATAAGGTTAATATTTTAGTGCAATGCAAACCAATAGTTGGTATTAAAACCAAGGTCACAATTTTGAACCCTACACATGTTCTCGAGGATGTTTAAAGGTTTTTTCTCTTAGTCTTCATATGCCATGTAGTGTAGTGGTGGTTTCTGACATGGATTAGTTTATTTCTATCCTTGTAAAAGTTAAGTATTTTTACCAAGCATTAAAAGATTGATCTTTTCGTGTAATGACAAATTAAAAAAATATCTAGTCATATTGGTATGCCATAATGTCTCTTTTATTTTTTGAATGTATCATGTTTCTCTTTATGCAATACATTCCATTTTAAGGGGGAAATTATATCTTATTATCTATATAACTTAACTTTTTCTAATCGATGTACCTCTATGAGGGCTAATTCCCCTATAAAACATTACACCCTATTGTATGACTATGTAGGTTTTCTACCTATATCGTTGTATACCTTTCAGACTATTTTACATCCATCTCTAGTACTACTTCTCATATCAGCATTGATAAAATATCTCACCCTATTATATGACTATCTATCCTTTTATACTCATACTAGCATGATCAAAGTCATACTATCATATGAATATATATCATTTTCTACTTGTATTAATATAGTAAAAATTGAGCTATTATATAAAAATCTATCATAACATGACAATTGGCTACCCGTGCCCCACTTGGGAACCCAAGAGAAATAAGTTATCATGATTCAATGTTTACTGAACTATTTTTTTAAAAGTTTAAACACAAGATAACAACATAGAAGAAATATGCACATACTCATAAGCAATTATAGATGCATTTTTCCGTTCTTCAAGGGTTCCTTCATGTTGAGTTATGTTTAAGAAGTTTATATTCATTAGATTGAGTATCAAGTACATGTTTATGATAATAAAGAAATAAAAAATACATCATCTCATAAGAAAATGCATGAATACAACTAATACAATGAGAACATATCAAATGAATAACATCCACTCCAGATTTCATAGGGTATGCAAGAATTGATACAAGTACATTAATATATAATACAATATCGTGTAGGATCTCAAAATACATGATACATAGATACATCAAATGAATAAAAGTCTCCAAGATAAGAATACGAATGATAATGGTACAACTACATCCATGAACATCCAACATCTGTCAAACTAAGGGGGACCCAAATTGTAAGAAGTCACTACCTCCTGACTGCCCGCTTGGTTACCTAATTAGGTTCCTACTCCCACCGTGCAAGAGGGATAATGTACGATCCACATACAAATAATAAAATCATAAAACAATCTTAGGCAAGGAATCTTGACAGGCAATTCTACCTCAAGGGTACAAAAACTACTGATAAAGAAAGATATCTAAAGTCAAACAAGATGCTCAACCAATCATACACCACATACCAAGGTCAAAATCAAACATCTAGTGTAAATAAAATCTCAAAATAAAGAGATATAACACCAAAATAATATCCATTCCCAAACCAAGTGTCAAATGGAAAAAACACACTAATGGACAGATAAGAAATTGCCAACAATGAAAGTAAATCACCAATAATAAATAATATATGACAATAAAACACCACCCATGAATAGCTAACACTCATCAATAAAAGTCAACTATCAACAATAAATAACATCTAATCAATAAGAAAAAAGCTCACAATAAATACACCATCAAAAGTAACATCCAACAAGTACACCACTAGAGGAAAATATTTTTAAAAACCATGAAGAAGACTCAGGCTACATAGTAGAGAGTTTCATCACATCGTCAACTACTTGAGTTACCTTGGATTGGTCTCTCATTAGACCCTAGACCCTCAAGCATTGAGTTACCCTAGATTGGTCACTTTGGATCCCAAACCCTCAACATGATGACATATGTAGAACCAAAATACCCTCTCATGAAGATGAGAAAAACTAGTCACACCTCTCACTACGTATCATCACATTCTCATCCTTAGCCTATACAATGACTCAAGGCATGGGAAAGGAAATATCTCCAACTTATCTTATTAATGTGTGTCTAAATATTTTAAATTACTATCTTATCACAAATTACACAACTTACAATGAGTTACCCTAGTAGCCATTTTGGGTCGTGACGCCTATTGCAAGTCACTCCCATAGTCATGCACCTAAAATACCTTCCCAAAACTCACAAACCACAATTGTCTCCCATATCACATAAGTAATATTGATTGAATTCAATTCCTTAATAGGAAACCCAAAAATAACATTGATTCTCAAAACCCAATTTCTCATAAATGCTTGTCAAAATAAATCTCAATTTAAATAATAAAATACATCATGACATCTAGACAAATAATCATTAAAAAAATCTCAAAAAATACCTCTAGTGCACATCCTAACTTGGCCAACTAAACAACCCACAAAGAAAACCATCACAGAAATAAACATCACATGACTATAAATAGGATATAAAAAATACATAATTTTTAGCCACATGATTTAGTTCCATCAAATTCTCTTGTTTAGTTCAGGTCATAAGGATGTGTTTAGAAATAAAGTGAGAATATACATGTTACTATAATTTATTATGCTAATATACTTATTTAAATCAATAAGTATTTAAATGTCAAATGTCTTTGTGCATATAAACTATCATGCAATGTTATCATGTTATTAATTAAAAAATCTTAAATCATAAATGATTTAATCAATACTATCAATATATTTATTATTAGATATAAATATTGATATGAATTTCAATTTCTAAAATTTAATATTACTTCTGTTTAAGCCTTATATTAATATTTATTTTTTCTTTAATTCATAATGCAACTAGAGATAACTCAAACTTGAAATTATAATTATAATTAAATTATTTATAATTTCTTTCATAATATTAAATATTCACAACCAAATGATTATATAGTGAACTTCATTATATCTTCTCTTAAAATATAACTACATCATAATTATATATTTATTAAATTATAACTCCACTTGCATTTAATAACTATATAACAAGTTATAACCTACTAAGAGTTTTAAAAAGAATTAATATTAGAAACTCACTTAGAAGAAAATACGTAGTATTTATTTATTTAATTTTAAAAATAAATAAATAATATGATTTTTTAAATAATTTTTTTAGAATTTCTAAAATTTATAATTAATAATAATTTTTTAAAACTTTCATACATATATATAAATAAATCTGAAAATTAAATTATATTTTTATAAAATAAAAATAAACATTCAATTAGTACTTTTGCATGTCTTTGATCTCTCAAATCATGCAACCATAATATATTTAGTTTTCCATCTTTGGTATATTTGTTTTCACATGCATGTGTAAGTTTAGTTATTACATGTTTCGCTCTCAATTAATCTTTTCTTTTTCCAATAAATTTTGCAACCAAATTATTTTAGATATAAGAAGAACATTTATCTTTATTTAGAAAATTCATGATAATCACACGATTGTAATGAAAAATTTAAATTTGAAACCCTAGCTATTCAATTTGTTTTTTTCTTACAATTTTCTATAGTTAAAGTTTCCCTATATTAGAAAGGGTTTTGAAAGAATATACTTGTAATAATTTTCTAGACTTTTCTATAATTTTCCTTAGTTAAGTTTCCTTAAGAAGTTTTTCTTTTTCAAAATCTACAACATAATTCTTTATCCAAAAATCAATACAATAAATTAATAAGCATTATGTAAGCATCGAGCATGACACAAAATAGATAGATCTTTCAATAAAATTCTACAATGAGGTTTCAAACCCTACCCCAAAATCATAGCACTACTAAAATTTTACACATTTTTCAATGCAAAATTTGTCAATTTTTTGATGCAAATTGGTCAAGTTTTTTACTAACTCCTTCACCACTATTTTTTGTGTCAAATGTTTGACGATAGATGGAAGCGTCACAATTTTGACCAAATGTGGCATTGAAAAAATGTGAAACATTGGCCAAATGTGGCATCCAAACTCAATTGGTTCTCATCAAAATCTCTGAGCTTTGACATTGGGAAACATCTATGTTCAATGAGGATGATGTAGCATCGATGCAATCCTTGTCAAATATTTTATGAAAATGAGTAGTTGGCATCAAAATTTTGATGACAATAGGCAGTTAGTGTTGAAATTTTGACAACAATAATTTGTTTTTAAAAAAATGTAATAGCTACCATTTCTATCTACATAACTTAGTCAACACTAGAGATTGAGCTACTTGGCCAAAGAAAAAACTAAGCCACTTGATACATGATGCGGGGTGCTTCCCTTAATACCATAAACTCATAATAGAAATATAGAAACAATAGAAAATGCAAGAACAAAATATGGACTTCTTATTTGCACTGCAAATGTGAAATTACAGAATTTATAAGTACAATATGCTAACCCACATGGGCACCTTTAGTACAATAATTTGTAAGACAAGCTGTGAACTACCACCCAAAGCTATCCTAGACAACGCTCGGGCCTTTCTTAAATAGGTAGTTGCATGCTGCTCAAGAAGGTTCTAGATGCTCAAACTTAATACCTAGGGCCAATAGAGCCTAATAATACACATAGAGTTGGCAAATACATCTTTGACAAATTATTTTAGAAATTTTGGTAGTTCAACTTCTGAAGGCCATATCTCATGAACCATTGCTCCAATCGGCTATTATAACCACTTTTAGGAAATGCTAGCTCATGATCTACAGGCTTGAAACAACACTAGCACCCTCCCATCGAGTTTTTAGACCTCATTCGAGCACTCTAAGGCCTCTAATGGTGAGTGTGAAGATTTTTCTACAATTTTTTCCACCAAAAATCTGCAATAACATCTCTGATACTAATGCTTGAGGAATGAGATTTTTATGGTAGGCTTACAATTCTAAAATGAACCTTCCTGTAGAAAATGAGAACATTTTGAGCTTGCATGACAAACTTACTAAAAATAATAAGTTCTCATAAATAGTAACCACCCTCTCTACTAGTCCTTATTAAAATGAAAAATACTAAAAATAAAATATTTTTGCATGATGCAAGATTGCCCTTACACCTAAGATGCTCTTGAATCAATACCAAATTATACTAGCACTCAGTGAAAGAGAAAATTGAGCTAGCACAAAATGTTAACTGCCAACTTTAGCTTGTTAGTTCCCACTGCAAAGAATCCAACCCATTTAAAATCTCTCAGATCAAATATCAATGATGGAGTGAATGGGGGTGAACATAGCCAACATTCTTGGTGACTCAAAAAGATGATTTCCTACTAAGCATAAGATCAGTGTCCTTAAGCAATCCATTGGGCATAGAGTCACCAAAAGAGAATGGCATGTTATCCCACTTGCAACTTCACAAAATCTGCAACCAATAAAAATGTAAAAGGGTTTTGAGGAGCTCTAGAAAGCTTAAAAAATCTACAACAAAAGAAAACAAATGTGCCTGTGCACTTCTTAGAAAGCGAAGCATGCCTATTCTACTATGTTACAAGTATTTATAATTACAAAAAATAAAACAAAACCATTGATTGACTTGTTGAAATAGCTACCCTTTCTTACAAGCTATTTTTTCCTTCCATTTGTGTGGACAACTAAAAATAGCAGCAAGCATGACAAGCATACTGTTGTGTGAAACTCCATCTTCCTAATGCTGAAAAAAATAAAGCTTTCCTATGATGGGACATTATCATTTTAAGCAAAACATACTTTCTCTTCCTTGTGATCTTCACCCTTATGCTCTAGAATGAGCATGACTGGGGGCAACATGCATTGTTGTAGAGCTAGATTCATTATGAGGCATCATCTTGATGGCTACGGATCTAAGAAATCAGCCTTGACCACATTGTTATTCTCTACAACCTCCAATCCCTTATGGCCAACAAGGGTTGGCTATGATGGTGTAGTTGGTAATGTGCTTTCTTCTTGTTGGAGTTTCTCATGTTCCTCATATGGGAAAGATGACTTGTTATATATACATGAGGCCTCAAGCTCATAGCAATTAATCTCCCCCATCTACTGTGATGCCCCCATGTCACAACAGTCCCTATGATGGACTAAAGAAGAAAAAAACTCTTCTTCTTGGATTGTCTTCTCTATTGTGACACTGCATGTAGGCTGAGGAGCACCCTCATGCACATCAATGTGTTCCTCATCAAGGAAATGTAGGGTGTCCTTGTGATATTGTTCCTTCTTAACCTCTTGTTGTTGCACATGTTCTTTAATTTATGGCTTCTCTTTTGGTTTCTATGATGTTGGCAAAGACCTATCCACTTCTTTATTAACAAAAAAAGAAGGGACCATAGTCATTTGTGGGCTCAAAATCATCAACATGGGGAAGCATTTGATGTACATGTTGAGATTCAAGATAGCTTGAAGTAGAAATCTGAGGAGGACTTCTTTTTTTGAAGCTAGAAAACTTTCTCCTTGGAGGCTCTTGTGCTTCAACTTCTTGCATTTGGGCAAGCTTGAGCCTTGCCTCCTCCTAATATTTTTTTTATTTTAATTCTTCCTCATGTTGCACCTTAAGGAGGGCTTGTTGAGCTTCATAAAAAATGTTGAAATCCTCAGACACCATGTTGCAAACATAGGCATTCTCCAACATCTCCTTGTCATCCTAAAACTCCTTAATCTAAGATGTCATAATGAACATAACATAAGAAAATTCCCCACAGTCCATACTTGGGTATGGATTTTCAACAAGGTTTCGAGAGGGTATTTTTTGAGTTAACTATGAAATTGGTAAAGAACCAGATGGAAAAATGAGATATTGTATAAAAATTCCAAATGGGTACTAAAAAGTGTAAATATTTTAGTATATTGTTTAGGTCATTTTTGAGAAAAGAGCAAAAAATTAGTATTTGTTGATCTAAACTATCAATCAATTTGTATAGTTCAACCAAACAAGGGTTAAGGAGCCAAGAATTGTTGAAATCCATTCAAGAGGATGCTCAAACAAGGTGTTAGAAGTCTCATTGAGAAGTTGGTTATCTAATTTAGTGAATATCATTTAGCAGTGGGAGCAAGGGTTCTTGGAGGGATAAAGCCCTTTGAAGGAACTATAAGGGAATAGGAAGAGTAATCGGTTGGGTGAGTTGCCCTTGACCAGCAAGGAAGTTAAGAACTCATTCTTGCATCAAATTCCCTTAGAGAGGGCATTAGACCAATAAGAGGCAAGCACAAATTCCACTTGCATCAAATATGTAGTATATCCAATAGAAAAAGAAGAAATTGCATTGCCACAGTTGAAATATAAAACACAAATTCCCAAAGATGTTTATTTCTACAACATTAACAAAAAAATAGTTTATGTTTCAATGATAGATGGTATCATCATTTTGTGTTCAAATGTTACAGTCACCCATGCAAAGATTATTAAAACCACATTGCAGCAAGAAATAGTAAACATTGATCTATAGAGTTCATGTCTTAAAAGATAAATCCTCATATATAATAGTAAGTCATGGGTAAATGGATTAAAGGGTCAGAGCTTATTCATATCAGTCATCATAAGAACCATAAGAGAAGTAACATACGATTTCATAAGAATACAAATCCTTTAAATGCACATTTAGAGTTTCAAGATTAAACTACTGTGTTCAAATCTTCCATGAATTCCAAAATAATGTGTTGATGACAACATGATACATGAATACAAAGAAACTTAATAGATCATTAACACAGACATAATCTAACACAAGGCATCAATTCAAACATGTCTTAATAAAAATCAGAACATTCATGTTACTCTATCTTTTGAAGTCAGTGATTAAAAGTTGGTTTGAATGTTATGAGAGGAGTATATTGAGATTAATTTGATGTCCTTTCTTGCACTTTTCATCTCAAACACTTTTAACTTCAACATAATCACACAAATATTTTGTGTCACATATTACATCACATACAAATGGTTTTGACTTAAGTGAAAGAAAATTTTTTACTCCTTTCAACAACTTACACATGTAACTTCATACACATTCTTTGCAAAAATCCTTACTAGTGACTTCAACTATAAGCTTCATAACACATTTGAAACAAATTGTCATACATCCTCCTTTTTGTAGCAATATTGCTTTAAAAAATCATTCTTTTCTAACTAAAATTTTAAAACTCAACAAAAAATATTAATAACATTTTCGGCTTCTTAAGTTCACACATACCCATATCCCTTACCAACATATGTCTCCGTACAATACCCAAATTTCAACAAGAACCATTACATAGGCCTTAATATTTGCAGCCATCTCTTCTTATTTTCTTCATCTTTTCTTTGTAGCTATCATGGGCTTAGCCTCTTCCTATGTTGATTCCTTCAACATTTTCTAATCGTTACTTTTTTCTAGCTACTGGGAATGTTTAGTTTGCCTGTAACAAGTTCATACAACATGGTCATATCAAGGATATACTCCAACACGTGACTCCAAACAGAAAAAATATTTTTTCTACATAAGAATCATTTTAAAAGTGCAATTCTAGCTACTTTTTTGAAGATCATTGATGAATTATAATACTAAAATGCATAACAATAACATTTTCTTTTTCCTTTTAAACAACAATAATAAGGAGTTGATTACTTATTTTGAGAAAATCAAGCATAGATATGCATCATAGAGTACCAATGAATGAGAGAGATGTAGACTCCCGCAATTACCAACCCTTGTCCATGCTACCAATTTTTTTCAAATAGTTACCATGTCTCATCCATTCCTATTTAGATATAAATAGTAGCAACAAGTGTGTGGGGTTTGTATTTATAAAGTTGAAGGGATTTGATGAGTGAAATTCCTATTTCTATAAATAGAAGCAACTAGTTTTCCCATTCATTCATTTAGGATTTAGGAGTGAATATATATTTTGTCTCTTTCTATACCCTTTTCATCTATGTCTTTTAGTGATATTTGTCAATGGAGATGGAAGAAAAAAATAAGGGAAATAAAGTATGCAACATGCAGTCCAAATAATCCTTAATCAATTGAAAAAAAGGTTTGTAGAAGGTGTTTTGTGAGCCCTATTTTTTGTTATTACTTACTTTTTACCATTACTATCAAAACAAATAAACTAAGCATTGACATAGAGCATTAATCTTAGCAAAGGACTTACTAGTGTTGTTAGTCAATATGTGTTAGCATGAATGTTGATGCTATGGGGCAGCATTATGAAACAATATTATGACTGTGTTTGTCATTAATGAAAACATAGTGATAAGTTTGCAAAACACTAAGAGAGAAACAGACTAAGATTTATGCATTTAAGACATCACATTGTGTATCTTCCTATGTCCAATTACTAACATATACTAAAAAATGTATTTCACATATGGGAAAGTGCACAGAACCTGAATCGATAGCATATGGAAGATATTAATGATTTATAAAGAACAACAGGAAAACATAGCATTGGGAAAATAGTTTCTATTGTATGATTGATATATCACATTGTGTTTGGAATGAAGGGTTATGTAGTTAACTAGAGGAAGTACAATGACTACTAATGATGTTAGCAAGTGCATAGGTATGGAAGTCACACATGTGAAAGTTTGTATATAATTGTGCTCTGACAACATTTAATCGATATGTATTTCATTTAATTAACTTATAATAAAGTATGGAGCTGACTCAAGGAATTTATATTGAGTGTGGTATAAAGGAAAGATGTTTTCCAAGTTTTAATTATCATCATTGAGATTGAGAAGTAGAGAAGACTTGTGAATTATGAAGTAGAGGAGTAGAGTAATTTGCTAATGTGTGTAAGTGACCTCAAGGGTTACTAATGATGGATACATAGTTCCAAATCTGATTGCATGATCTAAAGGTGAAGTAGTCTAACATATTGTATAGAGGAAGAAGAAAAATACTATCACACATCTATTATTCTAAAAGGAATAGTACCAAGGTCAATTGGATAGTGGGTTCATTGATCTGATCTTGAAGCTATTTGGATAGTGGGTTTAGCTGCCTTCTACAACTCCTGACAGGGATTCAAAGTCTCCTAACAAGGACTCTTTGTACTAAGCATTGTAATAGAATCCTAATAGGGTCCATCCTCTAACATTGAATATTCAAATTAGTACATTATCTTGTGGGCATCATTCCCATTAGGGTTTTCCCTTTGGTTAAGGGTTTCCCTAGTCAACATATCTGGTGTAATTGTGTATGCACATTTCTTTATGGTTGTTGTTTGCTTTGGTTGAGTGATTAAGAATTTTTTAAGAAGTTTAATATTTTAGATTGTTGTATAACTAATTCACAAACCCCCCCCCCCCCTTTGAGTTATACTGGTGGACTACTATTTCTAATGATTGGTATCAGAGTTTTAGGTCCTTGAAGGGAAGTTTAACAACTTTGGGAGATCCATGGTGAATATATTTAGGAAGGAAAGTCCTAGATTTGGTGTTACAAATTATGAAAGATAGAAGGATAAAATGAAGACTCATCTCTTGTACATGGGTCCAGGATATTGGCTTGTAACAAAGACATTAAAGAACATTCTAGAAGAAGACAATCTTGAAACTTATACTAAGGAACAAAGAGAAGTGTTTATGTGTGACATAAGGGCAAGAAAAGCAATATTGTTAGCGTTATCTAAAAGTGAGTACAGTCACTAAAACTATTCAAAACATCTCATAAAATTTGGAAAACTTTAGAAGCTAATTATGAGGGTGATACACATGCAAAAAGGGTTAGATTGCAAAATTTGTATTTCACATTCCAAGATGCTAGAATTATGGAAGATGAATTTGTGAGAAGCTATGTTGGGAGAATATCTGAGATTGTTGCAGGAATCACATATCATGATGGAAAGAAGTTTGATGATGAAGTGATATGGAAGATTTTGAAAATTTTGACACCACCTTTCAAGATAGTAGCACAAATGATTTAGCTAATGATACCCTGTACCACTAATTTCACCAAAGAGACATTGCTTGGTAGATTGGAAGCTACATAATTTGATTTGAAACAATCGAGAGAATTGGCAAAAATTGAGACAACATTCAGTGCACTAAATATCAAACCTAATTTAGCAAGGAACACAAAAGCACAAGGAGACATTGCCAGTAGTAGCAAGTCCATTGAAGAAAAAATCCAAGAGGGAGTAGCTCTTCTTGTGGAAAGATAAAAATGTGGTAAGAATATCTTCAAATGTTGGACATGTAATGAATATGGTCATTATTCATCTAAGTGTCCTAAAATAGAAAGAAAGTTTAAGGGAAGGTTCAAGTCTAGAAGATCTAGAAATTTTTTATATGCTAATGAAGAAGAAGAAGAAGAGGAATTTGAACAAAACATGAGTGAAGATGAATTAGGGTTCATAGCTATAAAGGAGGATGATCTTGACAGAGAAATAAGAGAAGAAAATGCACTAATCTCACAAGTTGAAATTAAAGATTGGATCATTGATAGTGGTTGTTCACATCACATGACTGGTGATATGAGCAAGTTTTTCAAATTTAGAAGTCATGATGGAGGAATTGTTAGAGTAGGAAATAATGTAGTCTGACATATTATAGGAATTGTATCTATCACACTTGATGGTAAAACATACATAGATGATGTTTGCTTTTTTGATGCACTAAAGCATAACTTGTTGAGTGTTGGGAAGCTTATGGACAAAGGATACCAACTGCAGTTTCTTAATAACAGATGCATTATCAAGAACATGGAAGGAAAACTACTTGGTACTAGCACAAAAACTAGAGGTAATGTATTTCAGTTAAACTCCACTGAAATAACATGTTTGGTAGCAAAGATTGACAACAGTTGGTTATGGCACAAAAGATTTTGTCATATTAACTTTGATAACATTATGAAGGCCAATAATACACTTGTTGTAAGAGATTTACCTAAGATCACTAAGCCCACTGATACTATTTGTAAGGAATGTATTTTGGCTAAGTAGAAGAGAGTCTCATTTTTTAGCAAGCAATTTTGTACTACACAAAATCTAGAATTGGTTCATATAGATCTAAGTGGTCCTGCAAGAACAAGAGGATTCTATGAAGAAAGGTACTTTATGATTTTTTTTGATGATTTCACTAGAATGATGTGGGTAGCTTTTCTTAAAGAAAAATTAGAGGCATTTGAGAAATTCAAGATATTCAAGATATTTAAGATAGAGGAGGAGAATTCACCTCTAGAGAATTCAATATCTATTGTGAAGAGCATGGCATTAGAAGACAACTATCTTCACCCCATACACTTGAGCATAATGGGATTACTAAAAGAAGAAACAAATCAATTACTAAAGGAACAAGAGCTATGTTATTTGACAATGATGTACCAAAGACTTTTGGAGAGAAGCAGTCAATATAGTTGTAAACACACTAAATAGAGTGCAAATTAGGAAAGGTATGGACAAAACAACCTATGAATTATGGTATGGTCACTCGCCATCTATCAAGTACTTCAAGATATTTGGAAGCAAATATTACATCAAAAGAGATGATGATACCATTAAGTTTGATCCAAGGAGTGATGAAGGTATGTTTCTTGGCTATTCATTAAAAAGTAAAGCCTACAAATGTTTCAACTATAGAATAAAACTATAGTAAAGTGCACAAATGTTAAAATTGATGAAAATTTTGGCACCAAGGAAAAGATAGTGGATTATAACTTTGATGGAGATGATTACTTTAGAATGACTAATAGAAGTAATGAGTTATTTCTCAAGACTAAAAATGACTTGTAGAATAGTGTGCAAACTGAAGATGTAAGGGAAGAACAGAGCATAGTGCCTAAGATAAGAGTTGAAGAAACAAATCCTACCCCAAATAGGAACTTGATAAGAAATCATCATATTGATTAGATACTAGGAAGTAAAGAAAAGGGAGTAATGACAAGAAGAAAAATTAATTATGCAGAACTATGTCTAATATCTCAAGTACAACCAAGAAGCATAGATGAAGTAATCAAAGATGATCATTGGATAAGAGCAATGAAGGAAGAACTATAGAAGATAATTAAAAATGACACATGGGAATTAGTTCCTACACCTAAGGATAAAAATGTGACTAGCACAAAATGGGTATTCAAAAATAAAATGAATGAACAGGGAGAAGTGATAAGAAACAAAGCAAGACTTGTATGAAAAGGCTACTCTCAAAAAGAAGGAATTTATTATGATGAAACATATCACCTATAGCAAGGATGAAAGTAGTCAGAGTGTTCCTGGCATATGTAGAAAATAAGAATTTAAAGGTATATCAAATGGATGTTAAGTCAACATTCTTGAATGGAGAACTGGAAGAAGAAGTATGCAATGAACAACCAGAAGGTTTTCCTTTAACAAAAGAGAAGGATATGGTTTTTAGACTAAATAAATCATTGTATGGATTAAAGCAAGCACCAAGAACTTAGTATGCAAGGTTGGGAAAATACTTGTCAAAGCTTGGATTTGCTAAAGGAACAACATATAGTAACTTGTACTTGAAGAAAATAGGGTATGATTTGCTAATAATCATTGTATTTGTTGATGACATATTTTTGGTGGAAATGATGAAGTTAGGAAAAAATTCTTAGAAGACATGAAGAATGAGTTTGAGATGAGCATGATAGAAGAAATGAAATTCTTCTTAAGACTGTAGATTGGTCAAAACAAAGAAGGTATCTTTATCTCTTAGACCAAGTATTTAAAAGATTTTCTAAAAACATTTGGTCTAGAAAATGGTAAACCTATTGGAACTCTTGTGGTAACTGATCATAAGTTATCAAACAAAGATGAGACCCCTACTATTGAAAAAAAGAAGTATAGATCCATGATTGGAGGATTGTAGTATCTAACTCATAGCAGACTAGATATAGCTAATGCAGTTGGAATGGTGGCAAGATTTCAAGCTGATCCTAAAGAATATCACTATGCAGTAGTAAAGAGGATATTCAAATATCTAAAAGGAACATTAGATTATGAAATTTGGTATGACAGAAGAAATGACTTTACTCTTTATACTTATACAAATGCTAATTGGGCTAGAGATAGGGATGATAGAAAAAGCACTAGTGGATGAGCATTTTCCTTGGAGGAAGACTAGTTTCTTGATTCAACAAGAAGCAAGATTGTACCTCTCAAAGTACTATAGAAGCAGAATATGTTGTATAAGAAAAAAATTGTAATCAAGTCATATGGATGAAGTAGATGATGAAGGATATTGGAATTACATTCACAGAACTTGTTATCTGTTACTATGATAACACAAGTATTGTTAATATGTCTAAGAATCCTATTTTGCACTCCAAAATTAAGCACATAGCAATAAAGTATCATGTACTAAAAGAGAAATTTGTAGAGAAAGAAATTAGATTGGAGTACATTAACGCTAAGGAACAGATTGCAAAAATTTTCACAAAGCCTTACCAAAAGATACATTTGAGTACCTGAGAGGTATGCTTGGGATGATGCCCCTACCTAGCTTAGAGTAGAAGATGAAAAAGTGCATCAGTCCAGGGTACATAACACCATTGTTAGACTAGGCTGAATGTTGATGCTTCCTCTATGGGGGAGTATCTGTGATGAACAAAGTCAACAAGGACTCTTGGTGAATGATAATTGGTGTACAATAGTGTCTTTAGATACTTGTGTAGTTTATACAATTATATGCAATATACTAGCTTGTGATTATACTACTAGATTGTTGAATGCTCAATTTTTCATACTACCTTTGAAATTGATGTCAATGGGGGGGAGAGAGTAACATGAAAAACATTAGAGAGAGTTTGTACTATGGGGGAGAAATGTTGCAATAAGGGATTTGCATGAAGCAAGATTTGAGTGATGAAGAAACTTGTTGGTATTTTTGGGACTAGATGTTTTTCATCTATGTTGCCATCAACCGCAAAGGGGGATATTTTTAGCATGAATGTTGATGCTATGGGGGAGCATTATAGAATAGTGTTATGACTGTGTTTGTAATTGATGAAAACATAGTGATAAGTTTGCAAAACACTAA